>VDFB02081406.1:98555-109272 GCA_007258455.2 Sequoia sempervirens
TTAGAACATATGGCTTGATATGGTCTTTGGCCAGAGGCTCAGACTTTATGGTTACTTTTGTACCATATCTTGTTCTAAAGAAAAGATGAGACCAATCAAAAGAAAAGAAATTGCCCAGTTTGGTTGTAAAATCTCTTGAAAGGAAAATGGAAAAATGGGGTGGCAGGTCAATAACATGTACATCCTGAGGAATTATGAAATTCAGAGATGTGTGCAAAGTAAGGGCTAAATTCTTAATCACACTAGCAGTTTTAATAGCAGACCCATCCAATTGAACTACACCTTTCTGGGAATTGGGCTCACAAACAAGACCTAGTTTGTTGGCTAAGCTTTTGGGCATAATTGAAGTACTTGCACCAGAATCAATCATATATTTGTGTACTATTTTATTGCCAATAATCAGACCTGATTAAAATGGAGGAGGCTTTACCTCTTGATTTTTCTACTCATGTTTTACTTCCAGACTATTTGAAAGCACAACCTTAGCACTTCCTTGATTGGCATCATCAGAAACAGAGAGTTCAGCCAGGGCTTCCTGCAACAAACTCTTTTGACCTGGAATATGCAAAGCATCTAAAACTAACATGTTGATTGTTGCTTTCTTGAGATGTTCAACAACATTGAAAGAAATAGGGCTCACCTTTTGCTAAATTTTAAGAACAACAACATCATTTCACTTCTGCAAAGGTTGCGATTGCATCTTAGACTGATCTTTCCTTGGTATATCTTGGCCTCTTTGCAGAATCACACTTTAGGATGAAACTATAGGAAGTAATGTGAGGTGTGAGAAATAGGTGATTGTCATATAACAAGCGTTGTTGTACATTTCTAGCTTGCTGCCCCAAATCCATATCTCTTTTCTTTGATCTAGTATTGGCTGAAACAGGAGAATTCTGCTAATCTTGACCATTCATGCCACAAAAATCAGAACTCTTCCAGTTTGGCAAGGCAACTTCAAAGTTATCTTCTTGTTCTTGATTCTGAGCTAGAACATTTTTCGAAATAGCATAGTTGTTCTAGACCATTAAGGCTTGATTTCTCATACCATTGACACATGTTGATTGATTATGGGGTTGATTGCATGGATAACACCAATGTCGAACCTTTATTTTGTGGTACAAAGTTCCTTTGATAGTAGCGACATTTTAAGGTTAAAAGGGTTGGAAAGATCTAGGATTAGAAGGCTACTGCAGCCTTGATAGTCATTTTGAAAAAGATGGTACACGTTTTGTTGATTCTGGCCGATGATAAGGGGGCTTGATAGGGATTATTCTCTTGGCCTACATGTTTTTTTATACTCACAAGAACATTTCCAAAAGTTTTAAGTATATTTATTATATCTTGAGGCTCTTGGGATTGAGTTGGAACAATAGGCTCAGGTGTTGCAGCATGATACCTTATTGCTGGAACAAGTGGGACAACAACTAAAGGGGGTAAAGCAATAGGAATAGGCGGATGTATTTCAGGGAATAAGGGAATAGGAGGCCTAGGGGCTATTTCTCTAGCTTGGATTAGACAATTTTTCGCTCTAATAGTGATGTCAAAAGCATTGGGGAATGTGAAACCACCCATACACTAGATCATCACTAAATTTTTTCTATTCAACGCCTTTAGAAAAAATAGAAAAGCATGCTCGGGTGTTGGTTTTAGCATTATAGGAATTCGGTCCTAGGCTCTTTGGAATTGGTAATTGAAATCTACCATATGTTCATGCGGTGCTCTCTTGATCATGCTCAGCTATTCTAACAAGGACAGGTGACCTGAATTATCCTCAAATTGCTAGTGTAATCCATCCCCCAACTCATCCCACATCGCAATGGAGTTTGGTTGAAGGCCTTTGAACCACTGCAACACTTTTCCTTTTAGCTACGTAGCCAAAAGCCTCGCCATACGCTCTCCTCGAAAGTGATATTGTGAATTGAGCATAAGGCATGGCATCAATGTGATCAACCGATGTTGTTTGATCTTATCTAGTAAAGTACGATAGACTTTTGAGGGCTGGGATTGGGATATCATCATCCTGGGCAATGTTCAATGGGATGTCTCCGTTAAAAGGTGCAAACAAGTGTTGTCTTGGCGCTGCCATTAGCGGTGCTTGTGATATAGGAACGAGATTTCTTGGTGATAAAACTAAAGAGCTGAAAATGAGAGGTGTTGATTTTGACCTCATAGGTGTTTCAAACAGTCTCTTTGTTGTTTTTCCTCTCCTTCATGGTGGGGATAACTTTCGGTACTCGAGTGGTGCAGAACTTGATCTGGTCTGTATTTTTTTCATGTAGGCTACACTTTTAAGTCTCCATGCAAAAACACGCACGTAAGTCACCAGTACATAAGAAACCCCAAAAGGCTGAAATAAAACTACTACATACACCAAATAGCAAGTTTAGAAATTAAAAATCTTCCTAAAATCAATTTTTCAGGGTCCCACCAGGCGTGCCAAAAATTGTTATCAATTAGATATGCACCCTATGGTAATCTTGTAGAAAACTTAACTATTTGTTGACACATGGAAACCTTCTTCGATAAATGGATTCAATGAAGAAGGAATCTCCATTCCAATGATAACCCTATTCAAATGATTTTCTCGAGGTAAAAAGGAAGTTAGCGATAAACTGATTAAACTCTAACTTAAGGTGACTTTCAGAACATAAAGATGACTTTGATTATCTACTCACAAACAACTCTCAGAAAACAACATTAACTTCACAATATCTCATGAACACCCAATACATATTTGATTTTCGTGAAGATTTAGATTCAAACACAACATGCAACCTGTATCATGTTAACTTTTTGTATGAAAATCTAAAACAATAGGACATAAAAAAGGATCTGTAAACAAGATCACAATGAAACCGCATACTAAGATTGCAAAGGAGACAAAATTTGGGAGATAGGAATGTAGCTTTATTAAATTGAAGGAGTATCCAAGCTCTGAGTACAAATTTTTTTTAAAGCTCTTAGAATGTGTGTAAGAGCAAGAAAAATAAATATGAACCCCATAAAATCTTGAAGTTTTTCTTGAAAATATAGCTCTCCAAACCCTAATCCGAGCTCAATAGAAAAACCCAGAAAAAAGCACCCAAATCTGCATCATACTATGTGAGGGAGGTGGAAAACTCATAATTTCCAAGATGTCAATCCCAAAGGCTCCTAAAAATAGGCTTATCTTGCTTTAAAATTAAAAAATACCACTTGATCCTCATCCCATAATTATGAGATTCGCCCAAAAGAAAAACCAATCTTTACTGCTTTCTTAAAACTGCTAAAAATAGCAAAAAGAATAAAAAATCTTATAAAATATTGTTTTATCTTTTGCTTTACAAGATTTGTAGCTTTTACAAATAACAAGCCTATCTTATCCTAATTTCTTTGCAATTAATTTTTAAAGAAAATCTTTGCAAAAAAAAAAATTGATATCTCCATACAATTTCATTTTCTACAAAAATCATCAAAATATTAGAGACAATATTTATCTCTAAGTTCAAATTGATTTCTATAAAATCAATAAAAATAAAGCCTAAGGCATATCCATGAAGGCTTTTATTTTTATTAAGATAAGGCATAAATAATAGTAAAAACCCTAAGGCCTTTAAGGCTTGCAAAAAATAAATTGCCTATCTTAAGACTTGGGAAAATAATATCAAATGTAGCTTTGGAAAATGGTTGACCTAAACAAAGTAAAGGACCACCATGACATTTAACTTAGGGCATTAAATATTCAGAAAAAACATTACAAAACTCCTAAGTTTGAATTAGGGAAAAAGAGTGAAACCCTAATGACAAAACAAGTGAAATCCCTAACATTTCACATTCATTTGCAAAGTGAAAACTTGAAGAACTCTGTCTGTGCCACCGCCATAAGGAAAGTTAGGGTTTGAGAAGAAAAATGAAAAGTATTTAGCATTCGAACTTTGTGGCTCGGTCTCTGATGGCGAAGGTAGCAATACTAAGCCATTTTATGGCTTCTTTGTTCCATTTTGAGAATGAATCTCGGCCATAAGGTCGCGGCTTGTAACATTTTTTGATGTATTTTCTTGATTTGCTTCTCTCCTATCGATCCCTTCTATTCGGCCGCCATGGGAGACTTGTTTGAAGTATTTTGATGGAGCTCTGTAATGGCTCAGTCGCGGGCTCATAAGGCTCTCTACATGCGCATGAGGGTAAGCTTTATCCCCCTTTCGCTTTCCTTGCATTTTCCTTGTAAATAAAACTTATAAAGGCTTTTCTTGTGTGAGCAAAAGATGAACATTGAGGAAAAAATATGCAGGCCACTGTACAGGTTGCGACTTGCTTGAAGGCTTCTATGATGAAATTCCATAAAGAAAACCCTGCATTTGACACATTGCTTTGTATTTGACAAAAATAGGACAAAATCTAAATGGGATTTGGTCTCTATGAACATTGTGGTCCAACAGACCATTCTAGGTTGCAGGTTTACTTTCTTTTCATCTGGGTATTTTGTAAACCCATTGTATCTCCATTTTTGCATCTTTGACATAAACCCTCAAATGGGTAAACTGTAATAAGAAGAAAATCCATTCTTGAAATTGAAAACCCCATGTGGGTATTTGTAATATAGAAGGAAAAAAAAACCTCTGGGCTCGACCCATGATGAAAAATAATACTCTTATTCTTAACAAAAGCATTTGGATTCAAAATATTTCTCCTTATGAGTTTGTAGAACTTTATGTCCGCGGCCATCACTTGATCTCCTTGTCATTTTGAAGAGCTTTAAAAGCTCGAAACTGTGCATCGTAATGGAATTTTTATCTATATTTTGAATATAAATTCTAGCATGGGCATTCTGTATTTTAAAGGAAATCTACTTTTTAAAAAGAAACCCTTACGTGGATATTGTGCTTCTAAGAGAAAAATGCTCTTGATTTCTTTACTTTTCATTACTGTAACATTCTTTTATTTGTTCTCGAAAGTAGATTTACCCACTGTAAAAATACCACTTAAACTTTCAATCGCTTGTCCGGAATTTTAATAATAACACAATGAAGCTTAAACAATCTTAATTTATAGTTGCTTATCAAAACCGTTTCTACCACATGTAGTTTCACTGCTTAACATGATAAGAAACTTTGCATGCACAATAAACTCCATTTGTTCTCCATGTACACTGTGGTATAAATAAGTTTCATTTTTACTTCTTGCATTGCACTGCCAACATGACATACTTGTAGATCATCCCGCCACTCATCTTATGCATTTGGACACTAAAAAATGCAACTCACATTTACACTTTTACACTATCTATGAACATACTCAGAATTGTATTCTACATTCAATAGCTCTGATAATGTCAATGTTCCTATCCTTGGCACTCTTCATGAATTTTTATGTCCTCTTAAGATATGGCTGCTCCATGGACTTGTTCTCCCTCAAATACATTTATGCATATACTCCATTTAATGCAAAATTTGCATTCAAACATTATAGTTCTAGTGGTTACAAGTTTGTGAGTTACCACTTATTCAACATGCATGAATGCTTCATAAAATATGCTCTCTTAGCTCAACATTCTCATGGAATAAGTCAAATGAGAACTTGAAGCTCCTCCAGATGCTTCCATTATTTATTAATGTTTTGTTAATGAGGCATCATGTATGCCTATTCACTATCACCACTTATGAGCATGAGACACTTGCTTTGATTCTATTTCTGAATTGATCTCATTTTTCACTCATATCTTTCACTTCACTGTCTTCAGATTTGATTGCTATGAGCGAAGAATGGGCTTGATTACTTTGATAGTTGAAATGTATCAATTCCATTGAGCATGATGGTTATATCTCTTTATTCAACCCTCATTTTTATGTTGAGGGGCAGCATGTTGAGCTCTACCCTTGTTGGAGCCCATTTTACTCCACATGCTTATGTCTTCATGAAATGATCAACTACATGACTTTTCCTATACCTACACAGGAAACAAACAATATTAGCATAAAATAATGATGTGACATTCCATTTTTAGGTTCTTATTATTGCAATTCTCATTCTTAGTTGATTCCATGCATTTCAAGGAATGAATTATATCTCTGTTGGTAGAGCATGCAGTGTAACTCATATCTAGAGCTCTAACAGGACTTTCCCAATGTTATGCAGGTACACTCAGAATCGGAAGCAGGACGGAGCAAGCTGCAAACACTTCAACTAAAGATCAAGACACAGGCAATGATGGATATGTCTTATGTTATTTGCTTCTTTCTTTCTTTTCCACCTTCAGTTGTAGAATTCATTTCTTGCAATGAATGGTTTTAGCTATCTCCACGGCTTGCGTGGATCTTTTAATTTCTTCAGCTTCCATTCCTGAAAGGAAATGCATCCAAAATGCCAGGCACCATTTGTATTTGCAAAAAAAAAGAGGAAAATTTTAATGTATAAGCATTGTGAAATAAATGAAAGCAATTGCTATGCTTTATCATTTATGTATTATGTTTTGTACTTTATTTATGCTGCAAAGCATTGAGTAATAAATTTGAAACTTTCTTTACTGAAAACAGTTGCATAACTGAAATTCCATAATTCTAATACAAGCATCAATTTAAACACATGCAAAAATTAATCGAACTTTCACTTTGAGATAAATTCAACTAATCAGCTCTGCCAATTGAACTCAGAAAGGGAAATTGCAATAATTATTTTTATCTAATATATATATATATATATATATATATATATATATATATATATATATATATATATATATATATTTTTGATATATTGTGACTAGAAATAGTAAAAGGCCATAGGATGCAAATGAAGCAAAAAAATGGGCAGTTAGGGATCATAGAGCAATTACATTTATTGATCTTGGATTATCAAATGCTTTCTTGCATCACATGATATTTCAAAATTGTCACAATAAATTTGGGAGGGTCTTAGTACATTAATTGGATCTCAAGCTTCTAGTTCCAAGATGTCAATCAAACATAAACTCTTCAGCCTCAAGATGAATGAAAGGAAAGTGTTGTTCAACACATTAATACATTTTGATCCCTTCTAAATCAAATTTTTGGTATAAATTCTAAGATTGAATATGATGATGCTACATAAATTTTATTGGGTAGTATGCCTTCAATTTATGACCATGTTGTATTTACATTAAACAAAATTAATCCTAGTTTGGAAACTATGATTTCTTCTTTGATTGATGAAGAAAGTAGAATTAATAAAAGTCATTCAATTAGTGAGGAACCTGATTTTCTTGTTAAGAAGGAGTCTAAAATTTTCAATAGGGAAGAATAAAGAATTTAAATGCTATTATTGTTAGAAAAATGGACATGTTCAAATAAATTACATTCAACGTGCCAAAAATCTTATTGATTGTAAGTAAAAAAATAAAGCTCTTGTTGCAACTGAAAGTGAAATAGAAGATTATGGTTTCGATTTGCATAAGGAAGAATCTCCCCACCGTGATAGTGAGGAGGAATATTTATTTTAAAAATTAAAGCAGATCAGGTTGAAAGTTAGAGGAAATGGAGGCAAAAGGTTTTTTATCATCCCGATCTAGCTTCTCTCTCAGGGGCAATTCGTTGCATGAGAAGAACCTTTTCTATTGTGTCCCTTCAAGGAGCAAGGGGACTTGGCTTTCATTGATGTTTCTTGTGAGTGCAGTTGGTATTCACTTTGATTGAGGTTATTTTGTATAGTAGAGGAACTTGATTGTTTCTACAACACTGGAGGAGGGATTTGACACACTCGAAGGATATGTGGACTCTTAGAGGAGAAGTTTTCTCTCATGTGCAGCATTAGAGGAGGCATTTTGACACATTTGAAGGAAATGTGGAATTTTAGATAAAATTTGTCTCATTGTGCAAAGAGGATGATGACACTTTATGTTCTCTCATGTTGTTTAGAGGTTTGCAGAGTCTTCAATGAGGAGATCCACTGATGGAGTCAGTCTGGTGTTTCTTGGGTGAGTGAGGAGAATTGGTGAAGGCACTTCATCAAAGTCACCTAAAGGGTTGCTATGATAAACTCTTGCAATGTTCCATCCTTTGTTAAAATTAATGTAATTAATAAGGGAGAGAATGTTGGATATTACATTAGTTTTATATAGATTTAGTTTAGCGTAATAAATAAATACATAAATAAAATAATTTAATAGGTAATAGTTACTGAATAGAATATAATAATAATTAGTGGTTAGTTGTGGGAAGTTATTCTTGTAGGTAGTTTTCATGGGAATATTGAAAGGCTTTAGAAATCCAATTGAGTTACAATGTAATACATCTTGATGAATCATTAATCAAATTTGTTTTATGATTTATTGAGCAATAATGATTTGATGTGGTTTTAAGTATTTTCTCTACCATTTTAATAGATGGCCTCTATTAATTTAGTGTAATAGGTCATTCACCCTTTTCGAGATGTAGCTCCTTAGGATTCATATTTATTATACATATTATCCTTATTTGTGCACTCTCATATTGCAGATTTGAGGGATTATTTTGAGGAAATTCATCTCCTCTTTTATGGAAACCACATCATTGCTATTAACCCATCATCATTTTCTTTAGAGATTTATCTACATCAATCTTCATAAGCTATTGGATTAGCATCATCTAATTTTGACATATAGAGATTTAAATTTTTTTCAAACACACACTTAGAATTAGATTCCCTATTTTCTTAGATTATAGGAATGGTTTCTCCAATCACTAATGGATTTGTATCTTCCTAAGGGGAGACATGTTGTTTGCAATCAATGGAACATGTTCTCATTTTAGGCTTTCATCATTGACATAGAAGCTACTTTTTTATGGGGGGATTTATAACCTTTTTTTCTCTATCCTATTGGGAGGAAATTCATATTGTACTAATGTGACAAAAACAGTCCTTGGAGGGTCATATCGAGTTCTCCTTCATTCCATATTTCACTATTACACATTTATTTCTTCTTTTTTTGGAGATTTTTTTTCACGTGGTTTTCTCTTTTTCTTTGGTTATGAGAGATTTATTTATTTATATATGGGTACCTCATTAGGCCTTGTATCTTGGACCCATCCATGCATCCAACCATGTATTCATCATTATTTTTTAAGCTTCTTCCTAAGTTGAACTTAAGGGGAGGTAAGTTAGAGTAAAATAAGAAAATCACCTAATTGATTAATTAATCGTCAATCAATTAATTAGGTCCCTTTTTACTTTATTATAGTTAAGTTAAACTTAAGATAATTTTTTAGGCCATGTACTCTTTTGTCTCAAAATATAGGACGAGAACACTTGTCATGATCTAATTTAATCCTCCGTTAGGATTTCATCTAGGGTTAATTTTTATTTTTTTAAAGATTCATTATTTATTATTATAATCATCCATTAATCTGTTATTGAGAAGCTTATTTAGCTATTTTTTGGATCAATTTAGTTCTCAAGGTTGCATAACACAATGAATTAATTTTATCTTCTCGTGTGATATGTGTTTTGATTTTTGGAGATGTGTGATTCAACAATCAACTCCAATGGTGTACACCCAAAATTTATTATCACATATATTTTGTAATTGAATAAATATTCATAAAAATAGATGTGAAAATTAATTAAATTGATTAGACTTATTTAATTATATTTCTTTTATTAGTCTAAATTAACAAAACTTTATTTCCTATAATTTAAATTTGGAATATGGTTTTTTTCAAATTCTTTAAAATAAATTCATTCTAAATTATGAATCCAAAGTGTTCTAAACGGTTTGTCTAAATATATAATATTTTTTCTCACCCTAAATTTATATTTAAAGTATTTTATTGAGTTACCACTTTTCTTTGCTCATAATTAATTATTTTTATTGTCATTTTATGCTTTTCTAGCATAATCATTCTATGCTTTTTTTTCCAACATTTTTTTCTTATTAAAAGATAAATTGAATTGTCCATAAGCCACAATAATTGTTGAAGATTTTACAAATGGGGTAACAATTAAATGAGCTTGATCTTGGAGGGAAGTTCCACGAGCTTGAGTCCTAGTAGTGCTAAGATGGATGACCTCCCACAAAATATGAATGCTTCAATGCTTTAAACATAACCTAAATACAATGAGTATTAAGTGAATTATTCATTTTCATTAAAAAACAACAAAATTAAATTTGACTAAAAAACTATACAATTAAATTTGATATAACTATTGTATGGATCTAAAAATTCGACTGTGAACTTAAATCCTTGACAACAACCACCAAACAGTTAGAAGTAAGCTTAAAATCAAATCCAAAAAAATGAAACGCAAATCAGCATAAAGGAAATTGAATGCAAACAAATAAAGAAAATTATAGCTTTATACCTTCATTGGTTGATCTCGATTGCTCTTCTCCCCTTCGCTTTTAAAGGTTTGTGATATGTTGCTCTCAAATTTTGGAGTGCACAAATCAACTAAGTCAAGAAAATAGTAACAACAAAATTTCGAAGACAGTGGTTAGAGAAATGAAGAACTCCAAGCCTAAATATATAGATGAAGTGGTGGAAAAATGAACTGACAAAATCAAGAGAAGAATGAACGATCAAGATCGCATGAGACAAAATCCATAGGAAAATTGCTCACTTTTAGATTCAAAATTGTTGGATGCCTTGCAACATGAGCATGAAGTCTGGATGGTTTGCTATGTTGTCATTGATGTCAACATGGTGATAACTATATGGGAAGACTGCTTGGTTTATCGAAAGTTGTTCTCTGTTGGTAATACCCTTTTGTGATGGATCAATGTGTTGGT
>VDFB02081408.1:0-41353 GCA_007258455.2 Sequoia sempervirens
AAAAATGAACTACCCTTGGGGAACCAATTGAATCGGTCATGAAGAAACTGGTAAATGAGAATCTCATCAAAATCCCCACTTATTAGAATTATCAAAAACCCCAAGTAAAACCACTATGGTACAATAGAAATCACCTTGGAAATTTTCACAAAATCAAGGGGCACATGAAAACCAGTTGCATGAGGTTGAAAATTTTGATTCAAGACCTCATTGATGACAAGATCATAAACATTGAGCAACCGGCCAGAAATCAGGGCTTAAAGATATACATGAATCTGATGTCGGATCATAACAAAGGGAACAACCATGGAAAGACAAAGTATGCCAATTTGAACTGTGTATATGACCATTTTGTTGCATCCTTAGATGAATGGGTCATTGTTGTTAATATCAAGGGAGCCAAAGCTAATTATGGAGTCACCACACACAGTAGAGAAAATTACCATTGTTGCACCATCACAATCATGTAGAGCATCCACCTCCAATCTGAAATTCAATGGTTACAATGTCTTAGACCAGCTGAAAAGAACCCCCACTCAGATCTCCATCATGGAGTTGCTAAAGATATCACCCGCACATAGAAAAATTCTAGAGGAAGCATTGGCTTCATCCACAGTCTCTGCAGATCTTGATGTTGACTAGTTCCAAGCTATGGTCGAACACATCACCACCCCAAGTCTCCTAACATTCTCCGATCAAGACTTTCCTACCCAACCATCTCGCAATCGCTCACTCCACCATGAAGTCCTGGTTCATAAAAACAAATTCAAAAGGGTCTTGGTGGATGGGGGTGTAGGCCTAAATATTTGTTCACTCAAACTAATAAAGAATTTGGGATTCTCAAAGAATTCCATTGTAAAGGGTAAGGGTATCACAATCGAAGCATATGATGACCAGGAAAAAGTATCTCAAGGAACTATTCAACTCCCTATTTAATTAGGGCCAACCATTATGGAAACCACATGCCAAGTCCTTGACCTTGATTTTCCTTACATCATTCTCCTGGGGCATCTATAGATCCATGGGATGCAAGCTATTGCATCAACTTTCCATCAGTGTGCCAAATTCCCATATCAAAATCAAGAGGTCACAATCCATGGTGATCCTGAGCCTTTTGCTTACTACAAGAATTTGGAAGAAAAATACTATAAAATCCCCCAAGTCCCAAAGAACGATGAAGGCCCTACAACTCCATATGTAGACCCAACTACCTTGGCCTCCATTTTTGAGACAAAAACACCCTCCATTCCTGATATATCCAAAATCAAGGTCATTATCCAAGATAATGGGTGTGGGGATTATAAAATGAAGAAAAAAAAATTCGTAATAGGAGAGTTACCTCAATCTCCTAGGTATCATGGGAAACCCCAACCAACTGAAACATGATCCCAAACCTTCAGAGAAGATCCTTCTAGATTTAGATGTTGGGGAGATCTATGTTGGGAGATAGTGGATGAAAAAGATATATCAATCTTGTTGTACCAAGGTCCAAGGCCCACACCTGATATTCCCATGGATGAGAGAAACAAAGGATTACAAATGATGCTTGGTATGGGCTATAATAGAAACAAGAAACTGGGATAGAATGACAATGGTCTTCTAGTATCTCTCATTCTAGAGAAGTGTATGAGAAATCTTGGCCTCGGATATACCCCTCCAAAGGTAACCATACTAGGAAAAGGTGCCTTGGTTAGAACGGTCAAAACTTCCCCTTAGCTATCAGCATCCACCCTTCAATTACCAATATCCACAAGTCAGGTCATAGAAAACTTTACCTTTGACATAACTGATGTGTGTAGTAGTGATGAAGATCCTATAACTAACTTACCCATGCTTTGTGAGGATTCCTCTCTTCTCATGATTAGTACACTGTCTTTTGGGTCAACAGTCAAAACCATGAAATAAACCTAGTCTATCCTGAACTCATGGATTACAACCAACGAGGACCACCAATTTTGGACACATTAAAAAAAGATGAGCTACCCTCAAAATTCATGGGATTGCAGGATACAATACCATATGGATATCACAAGGCCAGGTTTGACATCATACTAGACACACATTCCTATTACGGGGAAACGATTGAATCCTTTAGTCACAAAAGTGAAAATTTTAGAATAATCTCTAGGTCTTTGAGTGAAAACCACACTGTGGCACTCTCTAACCCAAAAAATAGTAAAAATAAAGGATGAATCCAATGGTGAAAGCCTCTCTGAGGCACCAAAGGATGAAGGATTCAATTTTCCTCTTAGCGCAATTCATCAGGAGAAGTTAGCAGTCTTAGTAGAGAAGTGCAATCAAATAAACCTAGGAATAGAGGAAACACCACACATAACCTTCTATGCAGAACCACTTTTGACATAAGAGAAAGAAATCTTGGCTACATTCTTTAAAGAAAGAAAGAAAAACTTTGCATGAACCTATGCCAACATGCCTAGGCTTGATCCAGAAGTCGTGGTTCACCACCTAGCTATATATCCTGAAGCAAAGCCAGTAGGACAAAAGCTAAGGAAGATGCATCCCTAGATGGCATTATTGGTCAAAATGGAATTACAAAAGCTCCTAGATGTAGGATTTATACAATTGATTGATTATCTAGAGTGGGTCTCCAATCTCATACCTATTTCCAAGCCAACTAGGGGTATCTACATCTGCACAAACTTTAGAGATGTAAACAAAGCATGTCCCAAGGATGAATTACCTCTTCCAAACATTGATATGATTATGGATATGAGATGTTATCCTCAACGGATAGATTCTTAGGTTACAACCAGATCATGATAGCAAAGGATGACCAACACAAAAAGGCCTTCACTTGCCCATGGGGGAGATATTGCTGGAATATGATGTTGTTCAGGTTGAAAAATGTAGGAGCTACCTATTAGAGAGCCATGACACTAATATTTCATGATATGATTCAAAAAACTATGGAGGATTATGTGGATGATATATTGGCTAAGTCAAAGAAATGATGACATCAGATAATAGCTTTAAGCTCCATCTTTGATAGGTTGGAAAAGTACAAAGTCTAACTCAATCCAAAAAAGTGTGTCTTTGGGGTATAATTAGGAAAGCTCCTAGGGTAAATCATATACATGAGAGGAATCTAGGTAGAACCATCCAATTCAAAAAATCCTCAAGATGGAGGCATTGAAAACATTGAAACAACTAAGAGGTTTGCAAGGAATACTCCAGTCCATCTTCCAATTCATAGTGCAACTAACAAACAAAGCTATCCCATATTCTAATCTACTCCACAAGGGGGTAGCATAAAAATGGGACAAAAAATGTGATCAGACCTTTAACAAGATCAAGGAGTACTTACTCACATCACCAGTTCTCATGCCACCAATTCTAGGAAAACCCTTGATCTTATACATATCAACAATAATGGCAGCTCTTGATGCTCTCTTAGCACACCATGATGAAAATGGGAGAGATAGAGCTATCTATTATATCAACAGAAATATGGTGGGACATGAGTTGAACTATACATCCATTGAGAAAGCTTGTCTAGTAGTTGTGTTCATTGCACAAAAGTTCAGACATTACATTCTAGCACATTAGATAAAACTCATCACAAAGATAGACCTCCTCAAATATCTGCTTTCTAAAGCAATGCTTATAGGGTGGACTACTAAATGGGTAATGATTCTAATAGAGCACGACATTGAATATGTGGAATGCAAGGCCATTAAGGGACAAGCAATTATAGATTAGCTGGTGAAGGCACCAATATACTCAAAGAACCCGCTTGTATCAAAATTACCTAATGAATCCATCTTTAACCTATGTATAGTAGACCATTGGAAAATTTACTTCAATGGATAATATACACAACATGGGTCAGGAGTAGGGATCTTCTTCATCAATCCACAAGGGGACTGCATACCAAAATCATACAAGTTGGCATTCCCTTGCACGAATAACATTGTAGAATATGAGGCTCTTGTCATAGGGATAAGAATTGTAGTGTAGTGGAAGATCATGGAACTCAAGGTCTATGAAGATTCATAGTTCATAATCAACCAGGTCTGTTGGGAAAAGTTGGGTATAGTCTTATACCACTATGCCATAAAGCGGAAACATGCACAGTTGATTTCCCACATTGACCCTTAGAGAGAAACTCACGCAAAATAGTTTCAATAACACCATTAACAGATACAAGCACACAAAACCACGAATAATGAAAGATGAAACAAAAGAAATGAACACACATATATACAAGGGGAAAACCCTTTCGAGTGAAAAACCCAACACTCCAAAATCCCATATTTCCATTGTATTATTCAGCAACAAAAATAGTTATAATACAATATCAAGTTCATAGCCTTTATAGAGTTCAAATCTTGTTCCATTCTAGAGAAAATATGGTAGTATAACCCCTTGTGACCACCTCTCTCAACAATAGACATTTCGCAACTACATAGCCTCACAACTTGACCACTGGTCTCCCAGCCTCTCTATCGCATAGTCACTCGGCCTTCACCTTTTGCAAGATCCATCTCTCCCACGATGTCACAACCTCTCAGCATACTCCTAGGATCTTGACCAATCTGCCCCCAACATCTTAGCCTCTCTGCTTACATTCAGCCTCTTGTCCTACATCCACCAACTCGGCCCCCTCGGCTTACTCAATACCCAACCACTCAACCTCCATACAGCCTCTTGGATTCTGTGTGGTTTTTCGGTCTCTACCTAGTAGCCTCAGCTAGCACCTAGTCTTTCGGCCTCACACCTAGCCCCCAGGCCTTTTGGTTACCACTGCTCATAGTCACCACCACTCTTTGCTCCAAGCTTCGAGCTCTAAGAGAGTTTCCCTCAGCCTTCACTACATCTGGCCATTCGGCCAATAGTTTGGCTCAACCAGAGTCAACCTTTGCTCTTCTTGAGATCCTTTGAGAGACTTGAGAAATTATCTATCACTAATAGACTATTCAACTACCACACCCCTTTAGGATTTCACCTCGAGCCATATGCCATTGTCCAATCCTGGCCATTAGATAAGCAATCAAACAAATCTCCACTGTCAAGCTTAGGGTTCACCATGAGTCACTAAGTCAACCATCGAGCACATGGGCCCACATGCCATATGTCCTCCACATCATTTCCACTTGTCGGCCTTTCATGATCCACCAACTAATCAGGTCTCAAGTGGTTACCACCATCCACGTAGCATCCATGTCACTACTATACATCTGACATCACCATGCACATTGATAGATCCCACCATCCACTAGCATCCAAGTCACTCTATCACTGGAGAACCAAACTTTAGAACCTCTTGACATAGGTTAAGAAATTCCTAGAACCCGCAACTTTCCCATAAGGGAATCACCCCGTTTCCCAAAGCTCAAACTTGCAAACCTCATGACAAAGGTTATAAAGTTCTCAAAACCCACGACATGCCAACAGAGGGATCGCTCTATCACTCAAAACACAAACTTCCAAACCTCACAATGGAGGTTACAAAGTTCCTTGAATCCACAACATCCTGATAGAAGGATCACCCTATCACCAAAAACCTAAAATTCACAAGCTCTAGTAAGAGGTTAGGAAATTCCCAATTACCACAACAACAAAGGAGATCAGCTAGTCGGGAAGTTAACAAACTTCCAGACTCCCCAACAAGGTTCCAAGGTTAGAGAAAACAATGATCCCATGACCAACACATTATCACCCAGTTATGGACTTTCAGAACCCTATGACATAACTTAGGTCGATGAAGGAGGAAAAGACAAGCACTCTAAGAAGCGATCAAGCCAGTAATTTTGAGTCACATTTCTCAACATTCTCCCACTTGATGAAGAACTTACTTGCTCCTTGCAACACAAACATAGAATCTTAAAACAATGCTTCCATGCTCCAACTAGGACCCCTACAATGACATCCAAGATGTAAACCAATTCAAGGAACAGTTTTAGCTACCCACCATAGGAAGGAAGGAACAAGCCAAGGTGTATATGCACTAGTCTCAAGAACACAATAATTAGATCCTACAGATAGCAAGGGCACCAAAACTTCCACCACTCCACTGTTCCCAAAAGCTATATAGAAGGAACAAACATCAACTTCAAATCCCTCAACTCGAACACAAACATGAAGCAATCCTATAGAAAATAAGATAGAACATCAGCTAGAACAACAACCAGAAAACTAAATGCTCCATCCAACTGATCAACCCACGTGACTGAAAATAACACCCACAATACATGCTAATCCATCCAATCACTCATACCTCCAAGGAATCAACATTAAAAAATTCATTCCACCATCACAACC
This sequence comes from Sequoia sempervirens, assembly GCA_007258455.2. Taxonomy (NCBI): domain Eukaryota; kingdom Viridiplantae; phylum Streptophyta; class Pinopsida; order Cupressales; family Cupressaceae; genus Sequoia; species Sequoia sempervirens. Next base: position 6,283 of record VDFB02081408.1, read on the forward strand.
AACCCATAAATCATAGAAACAAGCTCCATGTGCCAACTAGTCAAAGAAGACCAAACACATCCAAAAACTCCCACTACATGGGTAATGCTAAATATGAAAGGATTAAGGCATAACGAGTCTACCAAAAACATAACATAGAGAGTGTAAACATGTAGTTACAAGTAGCCATCCATAATGATATGCACATCATGTAACTGTAGAAAATTCTCCTACATACACCTCTAGATGCCAACTATGTCACCTTATTCTCCATTTATCCATGAGCACTTACAAATGATCATCTCATGCTAAACTCCAAATGCAACACTGCACTAACATGAAGTTCTCAAGCACATGACCAATGCACCCAACACACAAAGAAACACTAGACCATTTTCAAAGATCCAATTATCTGAACTAGAAAATTATCATGACATCATGATCTACACATCCCCCTTAGGAGATCCCATGCTCCAGGTTAACATAACATGGTCTCAAGTGCAATGCATCATGCCAAAACTCTAATTTGCAAACAAGATTATACCATGACATGAAACAAAAACAAACTATAAACCAACATCACCTATCAAGCACTACCAACACCTCAAACAAAGACTCAAAGAGTCCTCCATGGCTCCAAGATGTTACACATCTTTAAATAGTGTCCATGCAAATGCGAAAGAACCCTTCTGCAGCAACAGGATCTAAGAGTCCCTCCTACTAACATTTACAACACTAAAGAAGACCATCCATCACTAAGTGATGAATCCACAATCACTACTAAAGCTCCCACTAAAATGTGACACTGATCTCTCCAAGCATCATGACCATTCATTTTCCAAACTAAAGATCTTCCAAGTCTACAACAACAATATGCCCATCTGACAACAATGTCAAGCAACACCAAGATCTCCAAACCAAGTAGAAAAAACCATCACTGTCATAAGCTTACACAAAATAGTTTATCCAGGCTATCCATGACATTGTGATACGCATCCTACAGGTCCCCATAACTGAGTATTCACCTACTCAACACCATGCATCCTCTCATCTCAACTCACCACACCAATGCAAAAGTGACCACAGACAAGGCCAACTAACAAGTCTGCACCAACAATGAATCAACCTCATGGATATAGATAGTCCACTTCTAATTTGTCTCACAAAAAAACATGTAGGTAAAGACAGCCCACATCATTGCACAACTCATAGATCCATTAAAAAAAAACATGAAAACCCATCATCAAATTGGAAACAAAAAAATTGAGATCTCAAAGAGAACAATAATGTTGAAAACTTGACTCAAACACCAGATCAAGCTCAAATCTGAATCACCAGTCATGTCCACAATGAGCACCATAGTCAAGAAACCCACAAGCACCACCACAAGAATGCTGAGTGAAAAATCACGTACCAACACTTGCATGCAGATAAGATATCACACCTCCTCAAACCATGTTGAACTACAACTATATCATCTAGTCACACCCAAAAGCCAGGGTCTAGAAAATAGCTTAACAACAACTCCACATCACCAAAAATTTTGCTTGACCGTGTAAAACCTACAAAACCACTGAGCCATGCAAGCAAAAACAACAGTTCAAGAACTCCAGGCCCATTTGAGGCCAACTCAAAAACCACCAACATGCACATGCATCTAAGAGGCAGGCTATTACAGAAGCTTCTAGACCAACCAGTGACCAACTCCATAGCCTTCATGCAATCAGGGTACAAAAAATAATGCCTTCAATACCAAGTCAAAACAACCAACATAAGCACATCACTCCATGACTAAACAACAACCCAAGCATCTCCATACCATCAGGGAACCTCTCACACAGAAACCCAGTATGAACCACACTCTACTACAACAAAACCACGAAGCAAAAAAAAAATTCCACCCCATGCATCAGGGTTATACCACTACCAAATCACAAGCTTTAGGTCACATCATTTCAATATGACCAACTCAGTTCTATCCATCAACACCATCTTCCATGTTGCATGTCATCTCAGAAACTTAGACAAAAAAGCAAGAACTCCCACTCATGAAAGGATCAAAAAACCATCAGCCAATTCCTTCAGATTTCCTCAAGACTGGTAGACTAAGAAATCTTCATAGAAGGAATACCCAAACCAACAATACACTAGGAAGAGAAACATATCCCTAAAGAAGGCTTTGATACCACTTGTTGGTATTAGCGAGTCCTAGACTCCACTCTTCCTGCTATCACACTGCTCTGATACCACTAGTTGGGAAAATTTGAGTATGGTCTTATACCACTATGCCATAAAGTGGAAACAAGCACAGTTCATTTCCCATATTGACCCTTAGATAGAAACTCATGCAAAATAGTTTCAACAACACTATTAAAAAATTCAAGCATATAGAACCACCAACAATGAAAGATGAAACGAAATACATGAACACATAGATATACATGGAGAAAACCCTTTCGGGTGAAAAACCACACACTCCAAAAGCCTAGATTTCCATTTTATTATTAAACAACAAAAACAATTACAATACAATATTAGGCTCATAGCCTTTATTGAGTTTACATCTTGTTCCATTCTGGAGAAAATATAGCAACATAACCCCTCACGACCACCTCTCTCAACAGGAGACATCTCACGGCTACACAGCCTCACAACTCAACCACTAGCCTCCCAGCCTCTCTGTTGCATAATCATTCGGCCTTCACCTTCTACAAGATTTGTTTCTCCAATGGCATCACAACCTCTCAGCATACTCCTAGGTTCTTGACCAGTTTGCACCCACCATCTCGGCCTCTCTACTTGCATTCGTCCTCTTGGCCTACATCTAGAAATTCGACCCCCTTGACTTATTTGGCACCCAACCACTCAACCTCCATGCAGCCTCTCATCCTCCATGTGGTTTCTCGATCTCCACCTGGTAGCCTCGGCCAACACCCAGCCTTTCAACCTCACATCTAGCCTCCACACCTTCTGGTTAACACCGCTCATAGTCACCGCCACTCTTTGCTCCAAGCTTTGAGCTCTAAGAGAGTTTCCCTCAGTGTTCACCACATCTGGCCATTCGGCCTACAGTTCCACTCAACTAGAGTCAACCTTCACTCTTCTTAAGATCCTTTGAGAGACTCGAGAGATTCTCTATCGCTAATGGACTGTTCAACTACCACACCCCTTTAGGGTCACTATCTCCTATTAATTAAATAAATCATTTTGTTTATTTAATCATATATTCCCTCTTTTAATTAAATAATTAATTTTATTTAATTAAGTTCTAAAGTCATTCCCTTTAAATTAAATAAATTAATCTTTATTTTATTTAAATCTAACATCACCATCCTCTTTAATTAAATAAATCCAACCCTTATTTAATTAAATCTATTAATCATTATTCCTCTCATTTTGATTTATTTAAAATCCTAAAATCTAAGTCAAAGTGTCAAATCATCTAATTTAATCAAATATTGATTAACGCTAACTCTAATCCACCCAAACCTCTAGATTTTGCAACTTGCTCATGAAAATCAATTTAATTAATTTATAAATCTCCTATTTTCATTCAAAAAGGCATTAAAGATGGGATATTCCTCAAATTTGAAAATCTCTCCCCAAAAGGACTTGTCCATCCAACAAGGCATTAAAGCCCTCTTACATGTCCTTTTCTTGAGCCAAGTGGCATTTAATTCATCTTTCATCTCCATCCAACATGTCACTTCTCCAATTTCAAATATCCACCTAATGGCATTTATGTGCACATTCATCAAAATGTGCTCCACCTTTGTCCACTCACATGTTGACAAGTGACATTGTGCTAGTGGTTGGTCTTTTATCCCACATTCATCCATTTTTCCTATTCCTCCATCATTCTCTTCTATAAATAGAAGGCTCTCATTTTGATTTTGGATCCACAATCTTAGGCATTTTGATTCATAGCTTCATGCAACATCATTATCTTCATGTTTAGAGAAAATTTCATCCATCTTTATCCATTTTCATAGTTTTCATCATCTCATAGCTAGGTTATGGAGAGATTTCATCAAGGAGCATCAAATCTTCATCATTGATCATCACCAAGCTTGCAAAGAATTGGGAAAGGGCTATTTTCCACATCAAAATAGCACCAATTCCCCCATGGGATTAATATTTTGTTTGTTTTGAGCAAGATTAGATAGTTTTTATTTGTTCTTGTTCTTGATATTTCAAATGAACCTTATGGGGAATGATGATTTGATTTGCATAATGGACTAATATTGTGTTTGTGTAGGTCTAGGATCACCATTCATAGAAAGTATTGCTTTATTATAATGTGGGTTGAAGTCTATCTTAGTCTTGATTAGGTACTAGGTTTGGCTTAATTTTCCTCATTAACCTAAGGTTTCATCTTTTGTTCCTTATGTCCAAACCCATCGTGTGCCTAGTTGGGAACATCTTCTAAAAACTAACAAATTCAACATGTGTAGATCTTATGTTTTATGATGACTATTCAATCACCACGAATAAATCTCTGTCATTCCCCATTGTCCCTATTCTGCTACATTTCTCATTAAAATAATCACACAGGTTGGCAGGCGGTTGCCTCATGTCATGCCCAACGATTGGGCTAATGTTTCCAAAGGGTTAGTAGGTGTAGTTTTAAGGATGATCGACGGTGAGTGTCATGTGACTTGTCTCCATCCAGGCCATTCCCCACTACCCCATCTATTCCAAATTTGCAATAAATTATTGCCATGGGCTGGCAGGCTATGAACATGTGTCCTAGGGTCAGGGTACCCACTAAGTTGCAAAATGAAGCAAACACTTTTGCTGAGAGAAGATCAATAGTCGATAGTGAGTGACGTGGTTCAATCTTGACCGCTCCCCACTATCTTGTGTGGGGACCATTTCTGCCACCCAGCTCCCAACATAGAAGCAAGAGAGTGCCACATGTAGCAACCTGGAGGGCATGAAAGACATTATAATAAGGGCCAATATTAAACAAATATTTTAGCATGAGGCATAGATAGTAAACTATGCGCTACTAAGGGAAATATGAGGCATGTGTTTTAACATGTGAGATATTTTAATCTAGGCCGTTGGTTATGTCAAAGGAATATGGTCACACGAAAATGGTCCTATGTTAAGACATGAATATATTGAAGGCATGAAATTTAATATCAACCCTTCCCCGTCTCCTTGTTGCTAGGAGTTGCACAAGGAAATTTTTAAAACTACCTTGAAAGGTGGGACTGGATCTCCAACAACAAATGAGGATAAATTTTATCTCATATGTGTTTCCCTCCATATAAGAATGAAAATATAGCTACAAAGGGAATATATGTTTTAGCGGTCCAGTAGAATTGTGACATGTGTACTTTCTAGCTTGAAGCTTGTTTTTCTCCTTCGTTTCTATAAGAAGGAATTCAAGTCCAAAAGTATGGGGTTCTTTGTATTGCAATTGATCACAAAGAAATGTGAAAAAGAATACTAAGCATATTTTGAGTTTTGTCTTAGGTTCTGAGTCTGTTAGTATGTTGTAGGCACATGCAGTAGCCTTTGCATGGGACTACCATGATATTAAGGGTATAGATCCTAACTTATACATATGCATAGGATCTATATAAATGATGGTTATAGGCCCTTTAGATAGCCTCAAAGATGGATGAACCCTTCCTCAAGAGAAATAGTTAAAGCCGAACTTCAAAAACTCCTTGATATAGGCTTCATTTATCATATATCTGATAGTGAATGGGTATCACCTTTGGTCATTGTTCCCAAGAAAGGTGGAAATGGATGGTATGTGTAGACTATAGGAAACTGAACACAACCACTAAGAAGGACCACTTTCTATTGCTCTTTATAGATCAAGTGCTTGAATCTTTAGTAGGGAACAAGTAATTTTCATTCCTAGATAGTTTCAATAGTTACAATTAGATAAAAATTGGTCTAGAGGACCAAGAAAAAACAACGTTCCTATCCTTGGGCTAAAAAATGATGGATATGGGTCATTTTTGTCACAATTCCCTAATCATTTAATATTTAATTGTCAATTTGAGGGTGTCTAAAGCTATCTATGGTAAGAGTTGGATTGGTTTTTAGGGGGGGGGTTTGTTGGTCTGCTTTGTTAGGAGTGGTTCAAAGTTGTTCCTTCTTTATCAATAGTGGATCTATGTTATTATACTCCATTCTTCTAAATTCTTCTTACTTACCTATTCTAAAGCTTCAAAATGAATTATTTCATAACAAAAAATGTGCAGAGATAGGTTATATTCCAAGCTGAATCAGATCAGGAGGAATGGATGATTAAACTTAATCTAACTTGTAGGAAAAAAAGAATCTAACATTTACTTGAATTTAAAATCTAATTAATAAAAATAATTGAAATATAATTCAAAATAAAATTACTCCATTCCTCATTCATCCAATCTAACAAGTAATAATTCCTACTCTATGCATATTCCATTAAGAACATAACCACTGATCAATGATAAACTAACTATTCTATCTGCAATATAATTAATTGGAAAGTGAACTAAATTAAAGTGGAAAGGATTCTAATTAATTACCAAAATAATCAAAATAAAGGTTTCAACAATTCATATTTGGATTAAAGATTTATTCTAACTTTAAATTGATGAAAAAATTCTAATAGAACAAGAATGAAGATGAAATATTTAACTAACAAGATCACCTTCCTTCGGAAGAGCGGGCCCTGCTTTTCATCTAGAGGTATCTTAACAATAGAAATTATCAACTTCTTCTTTTATTCCATTGAATTTTCCCAAAGAGGTATGAAGTACAAAATACTCAACGAAGAATTGAGAAACATAATTTACTAAAAAATCAGAAACTAATACAATCTACTTCCAAACTAATTTGAGACTAGATATATATATCCTCTATAATTTGAAAAGCAAGAAAAAGCGGGAAATCAAACTAATCTCCATATTATTAAAGATATTCTAGAGCGTAGGGAGTACAATCATGAAAGTCTCATGATCATCTTCAGTTGATTCCGAATAGAACTACAAAGGTGGAATGTTGACTATTGTTTAACTAATAGGTATCTTGGTCGAAGCTTGTTGAGTCATGACAAGTTAGCTACCAATCTTATTTAAATGGAATAAAGGTTAGCACTTTATCTAATCCATAAATACTCTTCTAGTCATGAGTTAAATATACATAATAATGGAACAATCACACATTAAATTCCATTCAAATATATATTCAAAGAAAAATAAGCATTTATATAAAAGCATTCATATTCTAAGTCTTCATGCATAATTAAGTTCATAAATGAAGCATATAAAAGATAATATCATAAGTTTTTAAGCCAAATATAAAGTATCAAGTGTTAAATTTAGAAAATATATGAGGTCTCTATGAGACCTCATCACTTATGCCTACTCTATTTTTCCCTTTTGTTTATGCAATGCCCCAACTACTTTCCAAAGGGTAGTGCTCAACATCTTTTCTTATTATGCTCATTACTGTATGGAGATATATGTGGATGACTTCACCACACATGGGGAAACTTATGAGGAAACCCTTAGTAATCTAGAAAAGGTTTTAAAGAGATGTAAAGAACAAAATTTGTCGCTCAGTAATGAAAAGTTCTTTGTGATGATGACTCATGGAATTTCTTTAGGGTATTTCATATCTAGTGCAGGGATTCAATTTGATTAACATAAATCATTTCTACATTACCTATTCCACAAAGGAAAATAGATGTTAGAAGTTTCCTTGGACATGTAGGATATTATAGGAGGTTCATTAAAGATTTTAGTAAGATTGTTGCACCATTGTTTGTTCTACTGACTAAGGACATGTAATTTGATTGGACTTCAAAGTGCCATCATTCCTTTAAAGAACTAAAGAAAGACTTAACACACACACTTGTTTTGAGAGGGAAAAATTGGAACTTACCCTTCCATATACATACTAATGCTTCATATTTTGCTATTGGAGCAGTTTTGGGTCAAAAGAAGGTACCAAAGAATATGTTATTTACTACATTAGCAAGAATCTTCAGGGAGCATAGCTAAATTATACTGTTACAAAGAAGGGGATGCTAGCAATAGTGTATTCCATCAATAAATTTAGGCATTATATTATTGATTATATAGTTTTTATCCACACAAACCATACATCTATAAGATATTTGATGAACAAGCCTATAGTACAGGGTATACTAGTTAGATGGTTGCTCCTTCTATAAGAGTTTGATATCACAATAGTGGACAATCCTAGTAAGGCTAATGTAGTAGAATATTTTCTATCAAGGTTTCCAACACAATCAATAGAAGGGGTAGTGGATGACTTATTTCCAACTAAGAACTTGTTTTCTCTTAATATACATATACACTGGTATGCTGATATTGCAAACTATTTAGTGATAGGGAAGATTCCACCAAAAATTTCTCCAAGGGAAAAGAGACAACTAGTACATAAGTGTTTCCCATACTCTTAGATATTTACTTGTTCTACATTGGCCCATATAACATCATGGGAAGGTGCATAAGGGAAGATGAAATTTTTGATATCACGAAGGCTTGCCATGATGAACCATGTGGGGGAAAATTTGCAACAAAAAGAACAACATTCAAAATCCTCACAACTGGTTACTATTGGCCAACTTTACACAAGGATTCTATCAAGTATACAAGGAGCTATCATAGGTGCCAAAGAATGGGTAAGCCAACTAGGAGTGATGAAATTCCATTATAGCCTTAGTTAACACTAGCTCCCTTTAAAAAATGGGGTCTAGACTTCATTGGGAAAATTTCACCTACTTCTAACAACAAGTACATTCTAGTTTGCATTGAATATCTAACTAAGTTGGTAAAAGTGAAGGAATTACAATTTTCCAGAGATAGAAATGTGGCTAAATTCTTATATGAGGAAAATTTTACTAGGTATTGAGTACCTAGGGAGATAGTGATTGATTAGGGTCCACAATTTACTTCAGACCTCATTACCAAATTGGTTGAAGAATATGCAAATAGGAACAAAAAGTCAACACCTTATCACCCTTAGGCCAATGGCTAGGTGGAGGTTACCAATAGAGAAATTGAAATTATTCTAACTAAGAAAGTGTAATTACATAGAAAATATTGGGCTGCTAGATTACCAAAAGCAATATGGGCATATAGAACAACCTAGAAAACAACTAGTTTCATGCCCTATGAGCTAGTATATGGAAAAATAGCAGTCCTCCCAATTGAGTTTGAGTATCATACATTAAGAACAGTAGTAGAGTTAGACATGGATCTCATAGAAGTTCAAAAGGATAGGTTACACCACTTAAATAGGCTAGATGAAATCAGGATGGAGGTAATCCATCATACTAAGATAGTACAAAAGTAGAGGACAAAGTGACATGACCAATATATCAAGAAAAATGAATTCAATGTAGGAGACTGTGCCTTATTATATGATTCAAGATGCATGGATTTCAAAGGGAAACTCCAATCCAATTGGTTGGGACCTTATGAGATCAGCCAAGTCTTTCTTAATGGAGTAGTGATGTTGCACACCATAGATGTAGTTAGGTTCTCTCTCTTAGTTAATGGCCACAAGCTGAATAAGAAACCAATAAAGAAGGAAGATTTCATTCTTTATCTCATTCAATAGTATAGTACTCTCAGTGATCCAGATATAGGTTCATAAACATAGAGTGATGCCTTAGAAACAATAGATATAGCAAGTTCTTCAGGTGACTCAATGATTGTGCTACACAACTCAATCCCTAAGATCACTCAAGTTTAATTTCTTATTCCACCTCACATGCGCACACAACATAGTTACAATTATGTACATACTTTTTCCAAAGGGACCTATCTTATATATAAAACTGTCAATATTCAGTATGGACTTGTTGCAGTAGGGACTTGTAACACAAAAGCTATCACAATTTAGATGGGACCTGATGTCAAAGGTACCCATAACAACGTCTAGCAAGAGATTTCAAAAATTGGTGCCATATTAATTGCAATTCATAACTTTTTCACCTCACATTTCTCACACATGCAATATTTGTCCTATCATAATAAGTACCTATATCATGCTTATCTTATTCCATGCTACTAATTCAAATTATAATCATTTGAACTCTCATGTCACTAACCATCATCTATCTATTACATTTCATCACATTACAATTTCCACCTTATCATTCATTCACCTACAATTACTTCTTGTCACATCAAATCATCTTATGGATACATTTTTTTCAACTCACACATGTGGTATTTAGTTAATTACCTTCAATAGGTACACAAGGTACACTATCATAATTGTCATGGATTTTTTAATGCTTTCATTATACATATTTTGATATTAAGTTAAGCATGCAATATATTCATTAAATTTATTTCCATACTCTATAATAATACCTTCACCTATCACGAGTTGAAGTGAGATACTTCAAACCTTAAGTTGGGGGGAGGGTACAATATTAGGTAGTTCTTTCATTTTTCACCACCTAAAACCAAATGCAAACAAATAGATATGAAATGCAAACCCTTTTTTTCCTAATTTGTATCTACCTTTAATTGCAAATTCAATTGCTAATTTCCTAAAATTTGTGATCTTGAGATAATTCAAACCTAGAACCCATTTTTAAGCTCAATTAAGCTGATACAAAGAAGAAGGGAAGTTACAGTTACAATACAGTGGTAGTGAAGAGTGCATGTGAAAATAACAGAGTAAGAGAATGGTTTGAAGGTGGTGAAGAGGAAATTGAGCTAAATTTCCAAGGTTAGAACATTGAGCAGAGGTAAAGAGATTCACAATGGGAGGTCATGTTATTAGGAGATAGTCAGTGGAAAACAAGAATATATTAGAAGGTGCAATGGGGTATGTGCAGGATCACGATGACCCAAAAAGTGGTGATATGATGGGTATGTGTAGGGTATGTGGTTGATGACTTTTTTTAACCCAAAATTGATGAAACAAAAAGGGTTTTTAAAGGAGATTCTGAGCTTTCCACCAATATAAATTATGCTTTACTTTGAATTTAATAAATAATTATTATTTATTTCTATTTCAATTATGACTAAAGTCTTGATTGATAGGTTGATTGAAAACATCTATAGCTTTCAAAGCGGTATCATATTTTGAATCCAAAAATGCATCACATTATATGCTTCACATACTATAGAATTAAAAGAAATCAATTTCATGAAGATTTGACCAAGTTAAGGTGGTCGACATACAAGTTTTTATATTTTTTAAAAGTTGTAATAAAAATTCATAATTAATTATTTACTTAGAAAAAATACAAAAAATATGCATCACACATCGGGACACGAATCACTCTACTTATATCTAAAATCTTATAAAAAATATTATCATTTTATTGTGGTTAGGGTGGTGGGAAAAACACCTACTTATTTTTTCCTTGAAATTTAAATACTCTTGCATTGAAATTTCAAATTTTTCACAAATAGGTTTTTTTTTTAAAACCTAGTAGTTTAGAAACTACATTTAATTTGCTACAGATTCTATTCTTACATATTTTTCAAATAATATAGATAACTTATTCAAATTTTTACATCTAGTTGCCTAACTCTAATTTTTTTGAATTTTTTGCCACTTAAGGGCCTATTTTTCCATGATGATCCTGCACATACCCAATGGTGTTTCCTATGTTCACAAGGTATGGTTGGCTTGATTACTTTCTAAAGCTGACAAAATTTGACAATGACATAACAAGGAGATTTGTAGCCACATTAGAGCATGATGAAGCAATGGTAAAAGGGTTGTCATTAGATGCATCTAAAGTAGCAATAACACAAGTATCTGGTTTTCCTAGGATTGGAGTATAGTTTCTAGTTCAAGTAGATGCAGTGGTTGCAAGTGAAGAATTCTGTGAGTGATGGGAAAATTTGGATTCATCGTCTCAAGGTACAAAAAGACTCTCTCCCATGGATTTGGGCCAACTATGCTTCCTATGTTATTAGAGACCTTACTTGCGATGGTAGACAAAATATTCTATATACTATACATTTCAAATTACTTAGTCATCTTCACCATAATAGACTAGTGAATGTGCCCAATTTTCTCTACAATAAGTTATAAAGGATGGCATCTGAATACCAAAGGAAACAAAGTGATACAACCTTATCACACCACTATTTAATAGCCCTTTTAGCAAAAAAGAGCTTCAAAATTCAGTATCCCTAGATCTCTTGGGAAGACATTGTGAGTTGTCAAGATATTAACAGTTTACTTGAGGCACTTGAAATACCTAAAACCCTAGTGCCACAAGTTGAACCTACTATAATCAGGATTAAATTTAAATATTAAGATGTTAAATCAATAAACACAAAATCCTTATAAACTATGAAGAATAAAAGAAGAATGAACATAAAATAAATGAAACAAAATTACCAAAGCCTTCATGCATCCATTGATTGACCTCCATAGCCCTTCTCCATTTTGATATAATATAAGTGTTACCCTCATATTCTAAGCCTGCAACAATAGCCTATGTGTATCCCAAAAAAATATTGAAGATAATTGTCTCATCCTAATTCTCTGGATTTCTAAGATTGTTAAAATGGTAGTGACAAGCATCATTTATAGGAAAGATGAATTCAAACGAATGGTCGACGTTGAATGATTTTAATTTCAATCAATGGTTAAAATTAAATGAGATAAGACAATATAAGAATAAGACTACCAGAGGAACTAAATAATTCTAAAGAATCATTTAGTTCGTAAAATAAAGCGGAGAGTTAAATAATGGAAAGGGTATGTGCAGGATCATCATGGAAAAAACAGGCTCTAAGTGGCGAAAAATTTAGAAAAAATAGAGTTAGGAAACTTGACATAAAAATTTGAGTAAGTTATCTATATTATTTCAAAAATATGTAAGAATAAAATCTATAGCAAATTGAATGTAGTTTCTAAACTACTAGGTTTATTTAAAAAACAAAAATCTATTTGGTGAAATTTTGAAATTTCAATGCAGTAGTACTTAAATTTCAAGGAAAACATAAGAAGTAGGTGTTTGTCTTACCACCCTAACCACAATAAAATGATAATGTTTTTTTATAATATTTTAGATATAAGTAGAGGACTCATGTCCCGATGTGATGCATATTTTTTTATAATTTTTTCCCAAGTAAATAATTAATTATGAATTTTTATTACAACTTTTAAAAATATAAAACTTCATTATGTTTGACAACAACTTGCTCAAAAACTTCATGAAATTCTTTTTTTTTTAATCCTATAGTATATGAAACATAGAATGTGATGCATGCTTCAAATTCAAAAAATGTGATATCATTTGAAAGCTCTAGATGTTTTTCAATCAACCTATCAATTAGGACTTTAGTCATAATTAAAATAGAAAATGAATAATAATTATTTATTAAATTCAAAGTAAAGCATAATTTATATTGGTGGAAAGCAGAGAATCTCCTTTAAAAACCCTTTTTGTTTCATCAATTTTAGGTAAAGAAAATGTCATTAGCCACATACCCTACACATACCCATCATATCACCACTTTTTTGTCCATCATGATCTAGCACATACTCAAAACATTATTTAAATCTTGGATGAAAAGGAAATTTATTTATTTTTATTAAATAGCAATTTTAATTTAGAAAAGTGGGAGAAAAAGGAAATTCATTAATTGAAAAAAAATTAATTCATTTATGGCAAAAAGGCTAGATGAATAATTAAACAAGTGCCATGTAGTGGCTGTACTTTCCTTTATAGTATTGTAATTATTGTTTTCTAGATTTGAAAAAGATAAATGTAAGTTTTATTAATGTGAAAAAAATATAAGTTTTGTTAATTATAATGTTTTAATATTTTAATTAGTTATTTGCACAACATAAACCTAACCCCAACTCACACCCTAACTCTAACTCTATCCCTAATCCTAACCCTAACCCTAACCTTAACTCTAGTCCTAACAATAAATTCTAAACCATTATCATAATCCTAGACCTATCTCCCACCTTAAATATGGTTGTAACACTATCCATAACTATAAACCTAATTTTAATCACTAAATTTTAAATAAATAATATATTTAATAAATGTTTATATTACTAATTATTGTATATTAAATAAATTTTATAAATAAAATAAATATAATAATATGAAAAATAATTAAAAATTAGATATTACATGTTGGCAATGTTTCTTCTCTTATTATTAATATAAAATTGTTATATAGTAGCAATTGTACCTTGGTGTGCAATGGGTACACCGAAGAATTGTGGAAGATCAATTAGAGAATTTTTTTGTTTATTTTTTACATATATTTATGTAGTATAAATAAGGTCAATTGATAGGCTATTTAGAAAATGATGTTGTTTGTGCAACAAATATCTCAATGGAGAAATTGATAGCTTCAAATCAAACGTAAATCGCAGGGATCAAACAGCTACGTCAAACCTTTCAGTGGGAGATAATGGGCTCCGGTACCAATAGATGTTATATGGGGAGGATAAATAAGGGTGTGTGTATGGGTAGAGATGGAGGATAAAGAGGAGATAAATGGGGAAATGGAGGAGAAGCAGAGGATAAAGCTAAAGTGGAGATAGAAAGGCGATAGGGGAGGATCTAAAGTCGAGATCATCGTTGGGAAAAGATCGAGGTGAGTTTCGCTCGATCAAAGACAAAGATCAGATCAAAATCAGATATCGATCGACAAAGAAATCAGAGATATCAGCGATCAAAGACATCGAAGGTTTTCTCGATCAAAGTCGAGATCAGATCAGATCGAAGACAAGATCAAGGCGTTTCACGTCAAAAGTCCGGTCAATGGGGAAGATAGAGATGGATATGGAGATGAAAATGGAGAGAGGTCCGAGAGAGAGATAAATAGAGATAGAAAGAGGGGGATACAAAGAGAGGGAGAGAATGAGAGAGGGAGAAAGATAGATATAGGAAGTTATATAGAGAGAGGTAAAGAGAGGGAGATATATAGAGAGGTAAGGAGAGGTACATATGGAGAGATATTATAGAGAGATATGGGAAGAGAAAGAGAGAGATCTCTTTATATCTTTGTCTCCCTCTTTATCTTTATATTTTGTATTCTCTCAATCTCTCTCTTCCTTACTCTTCCTTATTTCTCTCTATATTTGTCTTCCCTTCTCTCTTCCTCTACCTATATTTCTCACATTTCTTCTCTCTATCTACTTCCCTATATTAAAATTATTATTTATTACAAGTTGTTTATTTTTAATTTAATATATATTAATATATATAAATATTAAAAATAAAATATATTATATTAAATTATTAGGTTTGATTCATAGTAGACACAAGTGCAACTAAATATCTTCATTCAAATCAATAATCTTTAAATATTAATGAACCAACATGATTATTTAGTAAAGAATTATAGAGTGACATTACAAAAAAACCATGAATTAGTATTTGGAAGAAAATTTGAAATAAAGATATTAGATCAATAAAATTTTGGAGCATTATATCTATTAATCATATTTAAGTGATTTTTTATAAAAAAGGGGTAAAAATTGTGAAAATTAGAAAGAAGATTACAAAAGGCCAGAGACCCACGGTGACCCACCAAAGCAACAAAGCAAAACACATCCAGCTTTCCTGGTTATGACCATCCCATCTTGACAGAATCCTTCTAAATCTGGCCAGACTCACAGAACACATACACCATCAATCTTCCAACCATGAAGATGATCAGAAACCCATAATGAAACAATGGTGACCCCTATTACATTCAGGGGAATATGGACAAAGATATAATCTCCATCGAACTAATCGTAAAATCTGTTGCACCATCTAGCCGTGCCGGTAACATGGAACCTTTATTATGATTATTTATCGGACCAATCAAAACCTTTGAATCAGATTCACAAATAACCTATTGCCATTGAAATCATAAGCCTACTCCAAAGGTGTATGGGATTCCAAACCTTCCATAAAGGTTGATGAAGCTGCACCCCTTCATGAGCAGAGAAGAAGAAAACAACAGAACCCGAAGAGTCCCGACCAACTCCTCCAATTCTAGTAGGACCTAGATTTCCTCTTGAGTATCCATTAGTATTGATCTTCAAAGTTCCATCCAAAGGGGGCAACCACATGCCCAACCTTTGGACTTTTTGTTTCCCCCTCCTTCCTCTCTTGACACAAGCCGAAGCTGAAGACAACCCCTGGATTCCAAGTCTATCCACCTTCTCAACGTCCTCTTTGTTTAAAGGGAATACCACTTCACACTTAGCTTCCACCATCTCCTGAATCATAGCCCTAACTCTTTGCCAAAGTTTTTGGAATATCAACCTTTCACCCTGAAAAATTATACGGTTTCGTTCTGACCAAATCTGCCACAATATGAAAGCAGGACCAACATACCACACCTCCTGCAAGAAAGAGGTCATAGAAGGAGGTCTACCGACATTGTTCCAAAACTCCACCAATGAAGAGGCATGAACATAGGGGATTCTCTAGGCCTCCCACTAAAGATGCCAAAGATGCAAAACAAAGGGGCACTGAAAAAACAAGTGAGAAGAATCCTCCTCCACTGCCCTACACAAAACATAGATAGAAGGGCCCTAGAACCCCCTCCTCTGAATATTGTCACATCAAGCACCTATTCCAGGCCAAGGTCCAAAGAAATTAGTTACACTTTGGCCAAGAAAACTTGTTCCACACTCTCTTCCACTAGTGAACCTCCCCCCCAACTAACCTGTGCGATAACAATCTCTGATATCCAGAAGCAATAGTAAAGACACCCTTAGGATTAGGAGATCACGAAAGAACATCCCCATCCTGTAGGGAACTACACTTCCTACTAGAAAGGATTTTGTGTAGCTCAACACATTCCTCCTCCATACCAACATCAGGCCACTCGCTAGGATTCTTCCATCTCACCATTCTCAGTTGATCTTTGATAGAGAAGGACTTAAAATTACTCACCCTTGACCAACCAGCTTCGAGGAACCGCTGACACAAAGGTACCAAGTTTGGAAATTGAGAAAGAATGGGGGGAAAGCCATCCTAAGAGTCTAACCAGAAAAGAGCTTTCATCTCCCTTTTTCAAATCCAAAAAAGGCCATCCTTTATGAGAGTAGCCCCTTTCTTGAGAGAACCCCAAATCACCGAACCTTTCCCCCTCAGGGAGTACCAAGGAATATCAACTTGAGGGATCCTTGGAAAATATTTATGAGATAAAATTTTGGCCCAAAGATGATCTTGCTCCACACACCAGCCCAATACAACTTAGCAGCCTGAGCCACACTAGACAAAGAAGACTGCCTTAACCCAAGCCCTCCGAACTACTTCGGGCTATAGACAGTATCCCACCTGACAAGACTCCATTTGGATGACTGTAAACTACCAGCCCATAAAAAATGCCTAGCAAGAGAATCAAACTCCTTAATAAAACTCACCGGGGCAACCTGGACCATGCATCTGTAAATGGGGAGAGCATGCACCACAGACTTGAGTAGCAGAACACACCCTGCAAAGGACAACCATCTGTGGGTCCAATGATTAACCTTCATGCAAAATTTGTCCAAGATATTTTGCCAAGAATCCCTATGTGGTCTTCCAACAGAGATCGAAATACCAAGGTAGGTCAAGGGGAGGGACCCAATCTGAAATCTCAAAATGTGAGCAATCCTCCTCTGAATGGGCTCCAAAGTGTTAAAGAAAAAGATGGAGGACTTTTCCTCATTGATCAATTGACCCGAGGCACTGAGATAAACATCCAACACCCTGCACATATTAGTAGCTTCTCTGATTGACGCCAGACCCATCAAAGTTGTGTCATCCACAAACTGCAAGTGAGAATACGATGGTAACCCACCATCACATATCCATCCTGAAATAAACCCCAACTCCACATGCCTTCTCATCAATCAGCCCAGACCCTTGGCAAGAAGGATAAACAAATAGGGAGAGAGGGGGTCTCCCTAACGCAAACCCTGAGAAGCACCAAAAAGCTTTGAATGCTCACCATTGATTAACATAGAAAAGGAAGTTGTAGTAACACAACTCATCACCCAGTTAATCCAATCCTCCCCAGAACCAAAAGCGCCAAGAATCTTCTAAAGGAAGGGCCACTAAACTCTGTCATAAGCCTTAGCCATATCCAATTTGATAAACATTGCCTTATCCTTGGAAGTGGCCATAGAATGAATAGTTTCAATTGCAATCACCACCCCATCCAAGATTTGCCGACCCTCCACAAAACCACTCTGTTCCTCATAAATCAACACTTTAAGCCACTTTTTCAACCTATCAGCTATCAATTTAGAGATAATTTAATAAATCACATTGCAGAGAGAGATAGGCCAAAATTTCCTTAACCTATCAGCACCCTCACACTTGGGAATGAGAGAAAGGAAGGTGGAATTTAGAGCCCATAACATTTTCTTATTAGACTGAGACTCTTGCACAACTGCTAACAAGTCCAATTTGATAATATCCCGGAACTCTTGGATGAACTCAATCAGAAAACCATCCGGGCTAGGGGCTTTCCCCTTCTTCATCTGAAACACTATACCCTCCAGTTCATCCACCGAGATGTCACTCATAAGATGCTCATTCATCTCTCTAGAAACAAGAGAAGGGATACACGAAAGGACCTGAACTTCCTCATCAAAACTCCTTCGCTCCTCCTCCTTGAATAAAGAAGCAAAGTACTGTACTGCTTCGGTAGAGATCTCCTGAAAGGAGGAAAGTTGCTCACCCCTGTCATTCACTAAAATAGAAATAGAGTTGCCATGTCTCCTGGCTTTCACCGAATTGAAGAAGAAGGCAGTATTTTTATCTCCTTCTAGTAACCAATCAACCTGGGCCTTTTGTTTCCAAAAAAATTCTTCCCTTAGCTCACATTCTAACAGCTTCAAAGCCTTGGCTTCTTCCAAAATCAGCACTTCAGTCATCCCATCCTCCCTAATCATCCTCATAATACCAGCCAACTCAGCCTGAGTAGCAACCTTAGCATGGAAAATGTTTCCAAAGCAATGTCGATTCCATCGTTTGAGCTGATACTTGACAAATTGAAGTAACTTACCAAAAGTATACATTTTTGTACCATAGGAAGGTCTACCATACCTCCACCATTCAACAACATAATCATGAAGAGAGGGATCCCTCAGCCACATAAGCTGGAATTTAAAAGGAGGAGACCATGGCACATGAGCCAAGGAGACCGCAAGCTTGATAGGCCAATGATCTAAAACCCTCCAATCAAAAATTTTAGAATTAGAGGACCACAAACCACCAACCTAGTAACAAGAAACCAAAAAATGATCAAGACGCTCAACAATGCACTCCTCCCCAATCCTTCGATTAGTCCAAGTAAATTGACCATTATTGGGCTTGATATTAACCAGATTTAGAGCTGAAATGTTATCCTGAAGAAGTAGAGCAGAAGGCTCCAGCATTGCAATACCACCCCTTTTCTCATCCAACTCAGAGATAGCATTAAAATCCCCCGCCATTATCCATGGATGGTAAGGAGCCATACTTCAAACAAACTTGATATGGGTCCACAATAATTGCTTACCATGAAGCTCAGTAGGCACATAAATATTGGAGAATAATATAGCCTCCCCAATCTCAAAGCAGGAAGCAATCATGGAGATAGATGACTTGACAGACATCCACCAAAGAGGAGAGATCTTCTGAGGATTCCATAAACAAGCCACTCCCCCAGAAGCCCCCTAAGTGCCAATACATTGGCACTCACCAGTCCCCCACAACTTAGGCATCAAACCAAACATACCTTCAAATGACAACTTAGTCTCCTGGAGGAAGAGAACATCAGGAGATTGACTTCTAACCAAATTGCGAACGAATTTTTGTCGAGGGCCACTGTTCAAGCCCCTTACATTCCAAGATAAAACAATCATTTCAAGGGGCTCGAAAAAAGAGAATCCAAGGTCTTAACAAACCCTAACTCCACCAAATTCTCCCCTATCATTTTGATATTTTCCACATCCTTCTTCCTACCAAGCTAAGAGACCTTCTCTGCCCCCCCTTTTTTTAGATCCTTCTATAAAATACCCAAATGAGAAGACAACTTATTATTCTTACCTATCTCTGAGCCCGGTCCCTATGAGGGGTGGGCCAAAGCGTCATTGCTTTTTGCTGTTACAACAACACAACCTGGTTCCTCCGGAGCCCTCAACTGATGATCTGATTCCAAAATCCTAGTCCCCACATCTTGTGGAGCACAAAGAACCTTTGAACAGAGCCCTTCAAGCCCTAGATCTTTCCCATCCTGTACTATATTTGGCAACCCCGTATGCACCTCCTGCTAAGAAACTTGCACTATCTTAACAGGAGACCCATGCTGTTCAACCTCCATAGTCCCTTGATCCAAGTCCACCAAACCTGAATTCACTTCCTGCTGACTAAAATCATCCAATACCTTGAATCTATTAAAAGTGTCCTCATCTTGCCTTTCTTTGAGAGTCCTCTTCTGCCCCTTATTTCTATTCTAATTTCTGATAGGAATAAAACCATCAACCCCAGCACCACTACCCTGAATAGGATCCTTACCCTTATCCACCCTAGGTGGATTACGAGAAGGTTGAGAGTCTTCGGTCATCACAGGCTTAGCCTTAGGACATCTACGCTGTAGATGGCCATACTCATGGAAAAATCGGCACCGAAACGGTAAGGTCTCATAGTCAAGCTGCTGCACCCAGGAATACTCTCCTGCACACACTGCTAAAGAATCTGGAAATGGTTTACTTAAATCAATTTCCACACAAAACTAGGCGTAAGTCATTACCTTCTTGAATTGTGTCTGCTGTGATGAGCCAACAGGTTTCCCTAACATCGAGGCCAGTAAATGCAAAACATCCTCCCACCAACATTCCACCGAGAGCCTTGGAAGACAGACCCATACTGGAACCCAACTCGGAAGCTCCTCGGCCGGATTGAAGCCTACATGCCATGGTTTGATGAACAGGCCCACTTGGTTGTAGAAGTAAGGCCCCCCCTCAAAAGTACGAGTCTGATCAACCATACAATCAAAAGTAACCATGAAATAATTATTCGCTAGGAGTTGAATCTCCATCTCCCCCTCTGGCATCCACATCCTCTGAGCCCAGGCTTCCAAAAATTGCAGTGAGATTCTCAAGCCTAAGAACTTACAGTATAAGGAATGTCTTGAGTAATAATTGATATCCTCCGCCAGCATCTCCATCAGAATCACAACATTTGGTCTCTCTTTGCATCTTTCTAGACAGCCATTAATCTTCAGAATTCAAGATCCCCCAGATGATCCCAACTCTGGGTCAAGGGAAAAAAGATTATTGTCAAAAGTTTTAGAACCCTGAAGAGGGGGTTTTGATCCAAAAGCCGACCAAAAATCCATTATGGGGCTAACCCCAGATGATTCCGCATGTGACATATCTATGAAAGACAACCCCAGACAGGCATGCAAGCCCTCAGGCCCCTTGAGCAGGATAGGACTCAGCACCTCCGTAAAAATAATAGCACAATTCTAAGAAAAAACCACCCGTTATGGCTAAGTGAGCACTCCACAAACCAACGGCTAGACCGAACAGCCAAGGTAGACCCACTCAGTGCTCACTCAAAGACACCCGCCAAAAGATCCTTAACAGACCTAGCGAGTAGAGGCCACTACCCAACGAAGCCCATGCGGCTTCAAAACCCTAGCCACACAGCCGCATCTACACCCGCAATGGTGAAAGGGGAGAAGGAAAACACAACTGAAGATCCTCCATAAACTCCACAGCCCACCCCCGAAACGCAACAAAAAGCCCCCCTCCCTGAAGCACGAAAGAAGAAAAGTTTGAACCTACAAACAACCGAGACATGCACTAATTCAAACTCAGCATGCAACCCCATCCAGACTGGTCACAGGCGCATGCACCAGAGCTCTCCATCCTATCATATTTAAGTGATTTTTATTAACAATATATTTTTTAATTTATTTTAATTTTTGAATAGTTCTAGCCATAAATTTTACCTTATTCTTAATTCTAATTTTAATCCTAATTATAACATTATAATAATTAATAATAATAGGATTATAATTATAATTTAATTGATAATCATATTAATTTTAGTTATTTTAATTTTTTTTTTAATTTAATTTGTTTATGTTTTGAAGTTAATAAAATTTTAAAAATTAAAAAAATGGAAATATCAAATAGTTTAAGATTTAATTTAAATTTTTATTTTAATTGTGTCAAATCAAATCCTTAGGAATATTATCTTTATATGCTAATTTATAGATGCTTTAGTTTAAGTTTTATTTTATTATTTTAATATTGTGAATACAAATATGTATAAAATAGTTAATTGATTTTTGTGATATTTTTTTTAATAAAAAATAACAATTACATACATAAAAAGACCTCTCTTATAAAAAAATTAAAAATAAGTAACATTTATTTATTTTAGAAATATTTAATGAAATGAAAAATATTCTTTTAAAAAATAGTTTACCTTGCTTTTCCTTCAAATTCTCTAATAACACACATAACTTTTTAACCAATCAAATGCATAAGAAATAATTCTTATAATTTATAAAGTTAAATATTTTACAAATTGACTTTACAAAATTGAATTTTAGTTTCTTTTTTTTTAAATATTGTTTTTGATTGGTTGAAAACTAAATGATTAATAACTAGTTAACTAAAAAAAGCAAAACTCATTACTAATAATTATAACAATTAGTTAATTATAAAAGAAGAGGGAAAAAGGTAACTTTTAAAATAAAATACTAAATAATTATAATAATTATTTAACAGTGGAGGGAAAAGCTATTTTTTTAAATAAGATAATTGGAAATAATTATCTCATTAAAAAGCGGAGGAAAAAATCAAGTTAGTAAGTTATTAAATAAATTTTATTTATTTAATTTATGGAAGAAGAGGATAATGATTAATTAAATAATTATTTAATTATAGAAGAAAGTGACAACTAAATATATATAAATTTATTTAATTAAGAAGAAAAGATGTCATTAGTGACGTAATTAAATAAATAAAATTTATTTAATTAATCAAAAGAGGAAATAGAAAGATAAAATTAATTGATTAAATAATTTAAATTATTTAATTAATAGAAGAATTTATGAAATTAGAAAATAATTAAATAATTAAAAAATAATAATTATCAAGGATGAAATGTGATTTAATAAAGTCGCAAGCTTAGGAGAATTTTTAGTGTCTACATTTTTCCCCTCTTTGATACAATGCAATTTATCGCATTGTGTCAAAGAAATTCAGTTCAAAAATATGCCCTAGTGTAAACATGATGAGGAAGGATGACGAGGAGACAATAGCATGCCCCCTCGAGAGGATAGATAGGTTCAAAGGACATGAGTATGAACTCGAAATCGATAAGAGGAAAATAGATAAGGGGAATAGAAGAAATGTTAGCATGGGAGATATGGATGTTAGCATGGAGTTAGTGGAGACAACTTAAAGATATATATTTTTCTATGCAAGGATTTGCATTTAATCATCATTGGGTGGTAAAATGTGACAAAGGACAACAAACACCATGGAATGATATAGACCAAGGTGTGCAAGTTCATTCATTTGCAAAATAGATAGTCATAGAAAGGGAATGTCTTGACTCATACTAAGGGAAAAATTGCCCCAATCTTTTTGCCAAGACAAACCACATATAGTAATCAAAGGAAAGATGGGTCATGAGACACCATCGCTCCTCTAAATCCTTTGTGAGACATCCTCGAGGTAGCTAGTAACATGAATCAAAAGAAAACTTGAAGAGATAAGAAAAAATAGTTCAACAAATTTAACAACCATTCAGAATTTTTGCCAAGAATTATTTGCCAATAAGTTTTTGCTAATATTTGACTGTGAGTGATGGGTTGATTGTTTGACAGGGCCTGGTTTTAGGAGGAGAAATATGCCATATAAGACGTCAAGTCTAGTTTCGATCACATGACAAACACCATGGTATGATATAGACCAAGGTGTGCAAGGTCATCCATTTGCAAAATAGATAGTCATAGAAAAGGAATGTCTTCACTCATACTAAGGGAAAAATTTCCCCAGTCCTTTTTCCAAGATAAATCGTAGATAGTAATAAAAAAAAAGGTGGGTCATGATACATCATCGCTCCTCTAAATCCCTCGTGAGACATCCTCGAGGTAGCTAGTAACATGACTCAAAAGACAAATTGAAGAGATAAGATAAAATAGTTCAACAAAGTCAACAACCATTCAAAATGTTTTCCAAGAATTATTTGCCAATAAGTGTTTGCCAATATTTGACTATGAGTGATAGGTTGATTGTTTGATAGGGCCTGGTTTAAGGAGGAGAAATATGTCATGTAAGATGTCAAGTTTGGTTTCAATCATGTGACTACTTGTATAAGGAAAATGACAAAGTTTGACCAATGACGATGTCTAGTTTTAGGGAGGACACATCATGTATAAGACATAGTTTTGATTGTTTTGATGTTAGTTTGATGTTTGAATGATTTGAAAAATTGACTTATTGGACTTGAGGACTTGTTGACTAGTTTTCCTTCTTGTTTCATGAATTTTGTGAGGTTTTGATGACAATGTCTAACTTATTATGATCAACATGAGAAACCTTAGAGGACTGACCTAGGTGGCCTTGGGGGCTCATCAATTGATGACCTTTCCTACATTATACATGTAGAAACCTCGTAGTTTGACATTACTTTTTTTATTGACAAAGGATCACATCATGATTTTAATGTTTATTTGACAAACCTAAAGGACTAGCCTAATGCCTCATGGGCGCATTGATAGATGGCCTTTTCTATGTTAAGTCATAGAGGCAACATAGTTCAATTGGACTTGGACTAACATGACCGACTGTGACTCTATTTTTGGGATTTTTGAAATTTTTTTGGATATTTTTATGTTTTTTGACATGATTTGATTTTTGTTTGGATTTTGGGAATATTTAATTTTTTTAATCTTTTTGAGGTTTTATTATTTTTTGTCTTTTTGTTGTTTTATGGGTTTTTTTGTCATTTTGTGATTTTTTTGTCTTGATTGATATAGTGACCTCCAACAACAAGTGTAGGATCTAGTGAAGACATAAGTCCAGTGTTTGTACCCAGTCTGGTATATGACTAATTTATTAGGGGTGGGATGGATAAATGCTAATGCATGAAGGGTGGGTATGAAACACACATAATGTCAATCATTCCAAGTTATGGAAGGGACAAGCTGACATTATTATGGATGAAAAAGAAAAGGAAAAGTATGGATGCATAATGGGTGAAGTGGAAAGCTAGATAGAATGATCATAGATGAGGGAGCAAAGATTGACTACACATGGTGTCTGTTTGCCAAGTTTTCACCATGGTACTTATCCAAAGTGTCACTAAAGTGGCTTTCACTATTGGACAAATTATTTTCTCTTTACTATTTTCATGACTTTTTTTTTGGTGTTACCCAGATGCTTGTTTGCTAGGTTTTCATCATGGTAACAATTTTTTTATTTTTGTATTTTTTTGTTTGTATTTTTTTGTTTATGACAAGAGCTCTCTAAATCTAGGTATAGAATTGATAAGTGCCAGATCCATAGACTACCTTGATGATGCCCTGATCCTGTTTGGATGACTGCACTGGATGAAAGGACCCAATTTGAATGACAAGTGCAAACAACAAACATGAAGGGTGGTAGATGCAGTGGATGAAAGAGGATATGATAATATACCTAATGTGCACACTACGTGGGCCATCAGACTTCATGTGAAAAGGATCTTGGGCAACTAACGAGCTAGAGTACGTGAAGGGGTTGTCGTCAAAGGTACATTGAAAGACATCACTAATGGTGTGATATGATAGATATGTGAACATGAATGGGTGGAATAGAGTATATGGTATGAGTGAGAGTGACGTGGATGGAGACATTGGATCAACAAGCTATTTGTTTGACATTTTTCCTTGATAGATGCCCCCAGTGATTTTTGATGGAGAGGCATGCTTGGAGATCAAATTTCATTTGCTTTCACTTTTGAATTTTATTTTTTATTTGTTCAATAGCTTTTTATTTTGGCTAGGGGACTTGTCTTGATCTTCTATTTTTTTCATTGTCTCTTGATTCTTGATCTCCTTTTAAAGATAGCTCATTCATTGGAGCTTTTCCTTTATTCTTTTCTTGAGATATGACTTGTTGATCCATGTCTATGATGCAGATGGGTATGAGTTACATGGAGGAAGTAGGCAAAGTGATAGGAATGTTTAGTAGACAAACGAGAGTGGCAATGCCATCAATGGAGTCTCTGGGACTATCCTTTTTGGTATTGTTAATGTTAGAGGAAGCTTGCACACATCCTTAACAACTTTGAATAATGGCTTAGTATAGTTGACATCAAAAGATGTATATCCTAGCCCAGGGTAGGTGGTATGGAAGGATGATTATTGTATATCCTTAGCAAGTTCATGATCAAAGAGTGGGTTATCATAAATATCCTAGTCAAACATTAGGTTGTCATGGATATGAAAAGTTTGAGTGGAAGTAGATAGGGAAAAGGTAGATGTATCATTAGGATCCAAAAACATGTTGATCCAAGCACAACCATGTATTTTTGTACCTTTTGTAGCTATCTTGACATTGTTGTTGGAAATCTGATCTTTCTCAGCAACATTAGCATTGTTGTTCATCGACAAATTATCCATATGGTATTCTCCACATCCCATGTCATGGAATTATACCTTGGCATTTGATGGTGCGGTAAATGGAGTGGATGAATTGGTCAATGAAGATGGATCAATGTAGTGAGATGATGAGGCTTCTTGGTTGACAAATACTTGGAATTGAGTAGTCCCTTTTAGATTGCTACAATATTGAAAAGGGTTGGGATTTCCTGTGACTATAATTTTGTTGCCACTATGTGGGAATTTGAGGCATTAGTGATAGATGGAAGATACAAAATTCATGGAATGGATCCATGATCGTCCTAGGAGGAGGTTGTAGGGAAGATCTAGGTCTAAGACTTGGAATGTGGAGTCCATCATTGCAAATCTAGCTCTGATACGTAAGGTTATAGGAGAGTGTTTTTCATCATTATATGCTTTGATCATAATGCTCTTGGTGGTGTCTACACATGCTTCAGAGAAGCTCAATGCCTTAACTAGTTTTAAGGTACAAATATTTAGTCCCACTCCACCATCTATCAAGACTCATCTGACTTTATGCTTATGGACAAAGACCTCAAGGTGTAAGGGGTCATTGTGATTAGACTTTTGGGATGTGTAGTCTTGATCTGAGAAGTGACATGATGGGTGTTAACCAAGTAACCTACCATTTCTTGGAAATTATTGACATTTAGGTCGGTGGGTATGGTAGCATTCTGTAAGGATTTGTCAAGAATGGTGTAGTTTTTTGTTGATATCCAAAACAAATCAAGGATAGAAATTTGTGTAGGTGTCTTCACCAAATGTTTAAGTAGATTGTATTGATACTTTGATTATTATTATTTTTGGGGAACACCTTGGTTCAATAGGTAGTAATGACACATTCAAGTGGTTTCTTGATAGTAATAGTATTGGCATGATTCTCAACAATGTGAATGTGATTTATTATGGTGGTGTAATCATATTTGGCATTATTGTAATTGGAAAAACTGTTGGTCTTATTACTTGAATTTAAGGCCTTTCCTTTTCTATGGTCATGCAATAGATCTATAAAGATCTTGTGATCAGTATTGGAAGTTTTTGTTGTCCATTGACCTCTATGGTACTATTTTTAATGAGGTCTTGGATGATGTTTTTTAGTTTTTGATAGGATGAAGTAGAATTTCCTCTAGCATGGTGAATGTCACAAAAGGCATTGTCATCCCACCATGAAGGATTGAACTACCATGGATCATATGGTTTCACCTTAGGAAGTGTGATTACCCTAGACTATAAGAGTTGTTTAAGGACAGATTCAATAGGCTCCCCTAGGGGAGTGTACTTATTTCTTGTAGGGAATTGTCTCAGATTATTTTCCTTGTGTGTTATGAAGGGCATTCACCATTTTTTGCAGTGGGTTGTTTGGTGTGTTAGGCCCTTTGAGTTTAAGTGTAGGACTAGCATGGATTACTTTCACATCAAAAACTCTATCATTAGTGACATTCTTGTTTCTATCCCAATATTCATTTTTATCATTTGAAGTTTTTTGGACAGTTTGTGTTTTGGTGTAATCTTTGATTTTCCTTTGGCAATGAGAGATTTCTCAAGGATAGTTCCCTTTTCTACAATCTCCATGAATGTGGTACATGTTACCAAATTTTCGCCTACAACTCAAATTGGTAGAGCTGAAACAACTTATGATCATTTTACAGTGAAAAGATTTCAATTTATTTATGCTTTGCTTAACCATTGCATATTTCAAAGTTTAAAGGGAAATGTTTAGTCTCATTATGTAACATGTTTTCAATAAAAGAGAGAATTTGATTTTCCATTTAGTTTTAACAGCATAAAGAAGAATACATGAGATATAATGTATTGCTTCCATTCATCTTGCAATGATTCATACACTTTACAATGTTTCATTTATTTTGCAAGAGAGATATATACACAATTATACAAGATTGAAAAATGTTGTTTTCACATTCATTGGAAAGAAAAGAGAAATCAAGTGTCCCACATAAGTCGTGGGAGTAGATGAACCAACAAATCCTAGAGAATGAACTATGCATGTAAAGATTGATAAAGGAAAGAGTACTTAGAATGTGCTTTGAAAAGAAAACTCCTATTAGAACAAAGCTGCATTTCTAAGAATAAATAGAATGGAGCTACACTTGCATACTTGAAAGAAAGTGGAGCTATGTTGGTTCTTCAAAAAATAAGAAATATTGTCTCCACTATTGCCTTATTGAGAAGCCAAGTATGCATTTTCTTGAAAGAAAATGAACAAATGCCATGATGGAACTAGGGTTTCAAAAAAATGAACAACATTTGCATCACATCCAGAAAATGGAGAACCTAGAAAAGTTTGGAGGTCGCAACCCTACATAGTGAAATTTTTTCTTTTGCTTTCATGCAAGAAAAGATAAAAGATGTTGTCTCTTTTGCATATTCAGAAAATGGAGAAACCTCAAGTTACATCGAGCATGTGGAAAAGCCCAGTTTGTGCTCTTAAAGGCTATGTCTTGAGAGAAGTGTTTTCTTCACAAATATCAAAACCCACTTGGGGTTTACATAGAAATCACAAATGTAGAAGAAAATAGAAAAGATTTGAGCTCGTGCAAGAAAGAAGAAACTTAGAAAATAAGGGAAATGCATGGGTGGCTATGGTCATGAAGGACACCAAAACCCAAAATAGTAAATAGAAAATGCATGAGTTTCCTCTTTTTATAAGCTTATTATTATTCTATCATGGGTCGATCTTAAATCGAGCTATCATTTACACAAAAAATGAGAAAAGTAAAATGAGGCTTTAGCCTATAATGGGAGAACATACATTTTTTTTAAATTATTTTCATAGAATAATTCACTCATTATCATGCTTGACTTGAGCTTCTTGCAACAAAAAATGAATGATAATACAGAGATTCAAATGATGGAGCCTTACCTTCATAGTTTTGTTGAAGAAAATTACACACAAGGCTGCAGGTTTTCCCATTTTCTTCCTCCAAAATACTCACAAACAAGCTCTTCATGGTGGCCCCAAAGAATAGAGGAGGTATACAGAGGATAAACAAAAAAAAGATGCATCAAAAATAATGTAGTCATGACCTGGAAGGCCAAAATACCTCAAAGAAGGAAGGTCGACATCCAAATTGTAACCAAAGAAACTTACCTTTGTGTCTCTTCCTTCAAAATATTTAGGAAATTCCTTCAAACAACAAGAATGGTGAAGACGAGTTTGAAACCCTAAGTCTCCATGGTGGCTCGAACAAAGCTTCATTTTTCCCAAAGTGTCAATTGCAAAATGAGGCTGAAAACTAAGGAGTTTGGTTGTTTTGCTGTCGGGGTTTCATTTACCATAATTTGAGCTAAGGTATTTTTATCACATTATTTTAAGCCAAAAATGCCTCAACTATTACCTTGTCTTATGGATGGTTTATGCCTAGGTTGAATTCATGCCTTAGCTTTATTTTTTATTTTTAGAGAAAATCATGTGTGCTTTGACCCTTTCATTTTAAGGTGAGCCTTTCTTATTCCTTGGAAACATTTCATGACCTTGGAGAAAATCAAGTTGATGACCTTGAAGCTTATGATTTTGCCCAAGTCTTGAGCACCCTAGGGTTTCTCTTTTGAATTTTGAGAAAACATAATGTGATATGTGCCTGAAATCTTTTTATGATTTTTTATAGAAAATATCAAATATCTTGAGAGCCTTAGTGAGTTGCTTTGATTTTTGCAAAGTATCAAAGTTTTATTTTTATTGAAAAAATCAAGATAATCAAAAACAAATTGTAAAAATCAAGACTAAGATGGAGCTTTCTATATTGTAATTATGAAATTGTGAAATTGTAAAACATTGATTAAGAAATGTTCCTATAAATTACTTAATTAATTGTTATTTAAATGCAATTTATTGGTACACTTGAGTTCTCTTTGAGTCTTTCTATTTTTTAGTTTAATTTCTTGGGAGAAATTGGAAAAAGATGAAAAAATTGAACCTTCTATTTTTAGTTTTGAGTCAGTTTGGGCTTGATTTTGTGACTCTTTTAGATCAACTTATTGGAGATAAAAACTTTATATCTTTCTCATGTAGTTTGGAGCAGTTTTGGGCACTATTTTTTAGGCTTTTCTTTGGAGCTTGAAAATGGATCAAAAGTTGTTATTTCAGAGATGCAGTTCAGCTTGATTTTTCTATTCTCACTATTGGAGACACTTGGGAGATATAAGTTGGAGGAAATTTTGATTTTTCTCAGTTCAGATTATTATTTCTTGCTCTCCTACTCATTTTAGAGAGTTTTGTAAAAACTTTTGTACTCATATTTTGAATTGGATACTCCTTCAGTTTTAATAAGCAAGAAAGCTTTCCTTCTCATTTTTTGTCTCATATTTGCAGTGATAATTTGATGTTTATTGTGATTCAAAATATAGAATCCTTTAATATCTTATTATTGCGAACCTGTGTGCAAGAGTTTCATATAATTTAGGTTATATTTTGTGTTTAGTCATATAAGCCTTCATACAAATCACTATTGGGTTATATGTTTTATAGTGAGATTGTGAGAGTTGAAGTTTTGAGAAGTTGTGAGAAAAGCTATAAAATTCTTTAAATTTTTTGGTGAATCATCTTTAGGTTTTAGGATTTCATTTTTCAGTTTTCCTCCTAACCCTTTTCTCAGAGAGTCTTTTAGAATAGGTCATTTTCTAAGGGAACCAACCCACTCTGGAGATTCACTCTCACCATAGATTACCTACAATTTGAGAGTGTTTCTATGTTTCAATAGGATAGTAGAGTTTATCTTTGCTAAGTGTATAATCTTGATTGAAAACAATTTTTGGCATGCCCGATGGGACTCTAAAACTTGTTTTCAGAGAATTTTTGAAGTTTTAAAGTTGTTGTTTTGGTATATTCAACAGTTTTCCAACCTTTTGGAGGTTTAAAAATATACCTGGTGACTCCATTTTTTGGTTTTGCTTTTAGATCTTTTGTGACTAGCGTATGAAAAGAATACAAACTAGATCAATTCCTACTCTGTTAGAGTATTTGTAGCTATCTCCGCCTAGAAGGAGGGGTAGGGCATTCAAGAAATATTTTTGATACACCAAGGAGGTCAAAATCCGCACCTCCAGATCTTAGTCCTACAATTTCAATGTAGAAAAACATGGTACCTATAGCACGAGCACTAGTGATGGCGAGGAAATTTTTCTTCACACCATTTAATGGGAGAAGCCCATTGTTTATTCCACAACATGATGAAATTCTAATTGCATCCCTAAAAATCTTGTTGTATTTCACCGGAGAGGATCAAACCACTCTTGTTGAGCATATTTGAGATGTAGCAACCTTGTGCTTGGTTCATAATGTCACCGAGGAGAATGTAGCACTAAGGATTTTGGCTACATAACTGAAGGGAAAATCCTTACAGTTGTTTAGAGGCCTTCTGACAAGTTCTATTGGAACATGGGATCAATTGGGTGATGTTTTGCACTGACAGTTCGAAGATAAGTCCAATCATTTATCTTTATTGGAGTAGCTGAGCACTATCAAAAGAGCTCCTCACACGCACATGGTAGATTTTAACTACCAATTCAAAAGGACTTAGGATATAATTTCCTTAACAATCAAGCCTTCCCCTAAGCATTCTTTTCTTTTCTTTCTCAAAGCTCTAAATAGTGAAATTTCTATAGTGATATAATCTATGGGCGAGTTTACGCTTCCTAATGCCTTTGATATTGCTATTAGAGCAGAAAACTACCTTATACAAGTTAGGAAAATAGACCCAAAACCTCTTATACCCTTTTTTCCTGAATTGCAACCACCTATTCTTTTGTATTTACCTCCATTAGTTGTTGTGCTTCTAGTTCCAGCAATAGGATACCAAGTTGTAGCTCAAGAAAATGCTATTCCAGACCCACCTAAAGAGATTCAAGAGCTAAAGGGCATGTTGCAATATTTTAGCAAGACTATTAGCAATGAATTTGTTAATATTTAGAAGCAACTTGGCCAAGAGCATAGGCCTTATGAATCCCAATATTAGCAAAACTAGCCAAATAGGCCACCTTTTCAAGCTAATTTCCAAGGCCAAATGAGGAATTTTAATGCTAAGTATTTTCAGCATTATAACCCTAATGTTGCTATCTCTTCAAAGGAGCTTGTATCACAAAATAACATGGCACAAGAATGTGACTGGTGCTATCCATGTAAGCAACCATATAATCAAGCTGCATGCATGAATGGGATAAGAGATCAAGCTCTTAGGGTGCAAAATAATTATGATGGTTCAGAGAGTTTGTTAAGTGAGAATCCAGAACAACAAGGTAATAGTGAGGTTTCCTTGATGAATTGGAAATGAAATGAATTTTTCAAAGTGAATAACTTTCAAGGAAAAAACCAACAAGATTCACCTATTTCAACTAATACTAAAGTAGAAAAGAGAGCTATTGATTTGGGGCAGCAAGCTGCAAATGTTCAACAACAAGCTGCTAAGGATACAATTCATGTTGTTTCACCTCAAGTTGTCCCCATAGCACAACCAAAAGTGTAGATTCTATAAAGAGTACAAAGTGTGCCTGAAAAGGAGCAACCTAAGGCACAATCATAGCCTTTGCAAAGGAAAAATGATGTTGTTGCTATTAAAGGACAAAAAAAGGTGAGCCTTGTTTCTTTTAATATTGTTGAGCACATTAAGAAAGCTATAGTTAACATGTCTATTATGGATGCTTTACACATTCTGAGTCAAAATAATTTACTACAATATGCTTTGGATGAACTTTCAATTTCTAATGTTGCTAACCCAGAGAAGAATAAGGTCATGCTTGCAAACAATCCAGAAATTAAGAGTGGGCAACAAACTCAAGAGGTAAACCTCCTCCATTCCATTTGAGCCTAATCATTGGAGATAAATTTGTTCATAACTACATGATATATTTTAGTGCAAGTAGTTCAATCATGCCCAAGAGTCTAGGTGATAAATTAGGACTAGCCTATGAGCTCCTTTCAAAACGAGTAGTGCAGTTAGATGGTTCAGTTGTTCAAACAACTAGGATTATTAAGAAATTTCCTCTTACTTTGCATGCATGTACAAATTTTTTAGTTTCCCAAGATATTCATGTTATTTATTTACCACCTCATTTTTCTATATTCCTTTCAAGGGACTTTACTACCATGCTAGGTGGGTTTTTATCTTACGATTGGTCTCATCTATTTTTTAGAACAAGATATGGCAAAAAGGTAACCATAAAATTTGAACCTTTAGCCAAGGATCATGTTGAGCCATATGTCCCTAGCCCTATAAATGCTAACCTCTACATCACTCATGGGTTGGAGGATCAATCCATGACCCTAGACCCCATCACACCTACTGAAAATGTGAATCTAGATGAGTGGGAAACCGAGAATCATGCTCTTGACCCTTTTAGCCACACCAATGAGGTAAGGTTAGGAATCTATATGATTCATGATCATGATGTAGTAATTTTAAATCTATTCAAGGACTAAACTCAACACTTAGATGGAGGCCTAATACTTGTGAGAGATGAGGAAGTTGTCAAAAGATGGAGGGAATTTCTATTTGACAATCACCAGTTTGATAACCAAGCTTTGGACCAAAAAGAGGACTACAAAAATGAACCTTTTGAGGAACCTAAAAAGCTCATTGAGAGCCATCATGAGATAGGAAATGGTTCTTTTCCATCCAATACCCAAGAGGAATGTGAAGATAATTTTTTTTTTAGGGATCTTAAGCTTCTATTGTAAACTTCAAAAATGTGGAAGAAGTTGATGTTGAACCATAGTTCCTAGCTGGCTTGTCGGATGAGCTTCCTAATTTTTTCGATTAGATTCAAAGAAGCATTTCCATGTTGGGATCAATGCCAAGTGATGAGAAAAAAAATTATGAAAGATATTTGGACAAAATTCTATTTCAAAAGGCTAACGTTCGATCAGATAGAGAATTAAGCACCACTATGATAGAGGATTTTTATGAAGCAAGGCCAAGATATTTCATTGTTGGATATTTGGTTTTCAAATGGGATGAGCATAGGAGAAAACCTAGAAAACATTCCAAGTTTGATGCAATTTTGGATGGTCCATATGTGATAACAAAGTGTAAAGAACACAACTCTTTTTAGCTTTCCAAGTTAAGTGGAGAGGTGCTGCCTATCCTAGTTAATGGGATCCACCTCAAGCATTTCCTCCCAAGATAAGTTCTAATTTTTTACTATAGTAGAATATTTTTCCTACTAATAAGTGCTTGAAGCACATTCCATTTTAGTTATTTTCTTTCCCTAAGTGTTGATGCACATTTTTTTCTAGCCACCAATGCCTTTTAGTTTGCTTTTAGTTTGGTTCTATTTGTTTTTCTGCTGCTATTTGGAGTATTTGCAAGTTCAATTTTTTGAATTTCTAAGTTTGAGAGGGGAAGATTTGACTCCACACCCAATGGATTTGTTTAAGGCAACTGGTCTATATGCTTAGTAGGAAAGCATTCACAAGAAATTGCCATGAATGTTACCAATTTTTCACCTATAGCTCAAATTGGTAGAGCTGAAACAAC
>VDFB02081409.1:0-23412 GCA_007258455.2 Sequoia sempervirens
TAGAACATCCAATTCTCTAATGTGGATACAAATGGAATTCCTTCTATTCTACTGAGGAGCATGAATAGGTCATTGAAATCACTCCTACATAGAGTCTTTGATAGTTTGCTAATGTTTTCTCTTGGCTTCCTCATCCAATTGTTATTGATGAGCTGGAGGCAACGATTGGGATTAGTATCAAAGACCTTAGTTACATATTCATGGCTTGGAATGGTCATTTGAGAGAAAGATGGGATCCCAAACATTCTTGCAATAAAACTAGGGGACAAGTTAGGAAGGACTCTCCCTTTGATGGAAATTACCCTTTTGGAATCCTTTTGGTAGTACTCTCAAGATCCCATGATTAACTTGAGACATATCATGGAAGGTGGAAATCCCGCTGCCTAGGCTATTTTTTCCTGCCCGATTTTCTAAGCCAACTTAGTCCTCTGTGCCCTAAAGATCCTTTCCTTGAATTCCTATATGTCAACATGCCCAAGTTTTGTATCACTAACCTTGTCCCATGTGGATGCAATCTTAGAAGGAGTGTCAACCCCCTGGAATTCGTACTTCATCTTTGATGTTTTATCAATCTTTTCCATCTTTTCCATATAATCTGTAAGGATAACATGTAATAAATTTTTAAAATAAGCTTAATGTCAAGAATTAATGCTATTATCAATACGTCAAACTTCATGCACATACATTTCTCAAAAATGCACAAATGATTAAGATCAAAAGCATCTAACAAATGCATGAAACTACCTCTAGTCAAAGGAAACTTCAAAATCAAGCATATTTTATCCATTTGCAGGTTTTGAGCAACTGCGGGTATAGATGAGATGTAGGCTTTGAGGCAACATGAGTTTAGAGGTGGGTCAAATAGATTTAACTTTCTGTGGGAGATGGTATCATGCAAATCCGCAAGGAAATCCCCACACTGAGCTAACTTGCGAAAGGCTAGAGTAACACCAATTTGCAAAGTCTCAACATTATTATTTTGCAGAAAATTAGATACACAAGGATTAGGAGAATCTTGGTTTTTTAAGCTCAATCCTTTAGGAAATGAGACGATTAAAAACTTGCACTTGGATTTCCATAGGTGTGGCTTTGCAGAAATCAGGTAATGCAAAAGTTGAGTCTTTGTGGGTTTTAGGCTATTGCGGAACTTACATCAATGGGGGACTTCGAACTATACGAGATTGGAAGTTAAACTTTATTTGTGCGTTGAAGGTCTAAGGGAACCTTGCATGGGATTCTCCACATGGAATTTATTGCAAGTGTTGCCTCATGCGTTTCGATTGGGGTGAAAACAAAGATAGTCTAATATTTGCAAAACTTTGGGAAAGTTCATTCGCAAAACTTGCATCAAGACTTCAACAAAAATAATCCCTGAAAGGAAAACCAAAAAACTGAGAAAAACCCACCAAATACCTAAGGTTTAAATATCTCAAAAAAACACTCATGCATGATGGAATGCACAAGGGGAAAGGGTTTATTCACATTTAAATCAACCTCCCGACGAAAATCCCAAGGAAAACTAGGTATACCCGAATGAACAGAATTTTTTTTTGAACTCCATGAAATTGCATTAAATGTGAATTATAAGAGGAGAGTGATAAAACCAACCTGAAGATCCTTAGGACTTGAAATTGTATGCTTGAATGGCATGGGTGATCATTGCAATACTCAAAATGAAAATTAAGGTTTTGCAAGGCTCTAGATAGAAAATCAAGGTATGTGGACTTCAACATTCATGTGGATTGGAGGAAGCCAAGATTTGTAAGAAAATGATGCCATGGAGACCCATAATACAATCTGCATAAACTTACAAAAATGTGGAAGTTTGAGGCTTGTTGGAATCAATTATTTCAATATTATGTGCAAAGTGACACAACCACTCTCCGCAACAAACCATTTATATAAAAATAGCTTTAGGAGGCTTGATATAATGTAAAAATTTATCTGATGTGAGACTTAGCCTTAGCGAGGATTAACATAAGCTATTAAGTTTACGAGGATGGATCTCGTGCATATCTTGAATGACTGCAAGTTTTAAGTGATTTCAAGATTTTGACCAAGGGGAGTCAAAAGAGCCTTACCTAATAGATTTTCCCTTGCTCGAATCCTTGCAAAAGAAAAAAACTAAGTCCAAAAGCAACCTCCAAACTGCAAAACTAACACAATAAAAGGGGGAAAAAGATGAACTTGAAACCAACCAAATAGAGGTAAACCAAAAAACAAAGGGTGTCCTCATTTTTGACAGGACGTGTGTGCAAGGCACACCAAATGGCGACTCTGCTAGGAAAATGCTTTGGAGAATTTTAGAGATAAATAGGAATGACAAACCCAGAATCCTTGGTTCCCCAGACCAGTAAAACAAACAACTTTAAATGTCAATGCCTAGGATCTAATATGACAAGAAAATTCCCAACATTTATGAAACCAAAGTGTGTGCAAAGGATATTCATTAATGTATTAAAGGATCACCTCACTGAGGAAAAATGGATTAAAAAACACAAGGCTATGTAGATAATCCTATCCCAAAAGTAACTAAGATTATCACTATAACCCCAATGAGCTTATCACTATTATCCTCTCAAATATAGCTCTATTGCTAGCCAATCATCTATAGACTCGATGGAGATATTCGAATCCCCTTAATTATCAAACACATTTTTTTAATTCTTTCAATTTTGTTCCTTTCCTTATGATCTTTTAAACATTGTAAGAAATGAAACTTGTACTTAGGGCTGATGATAACAGTGGAACTAGAGTAGGAAATAAATATTTTTCACCTTATGCCCAACAAAAAAATTTCCTTGAAGGAGACCCAAATTACTTTAAATGTATTCATGTAATGTGCAAGGTTTTGAAATATGGCAGGGAATTTTCAAAATTAAATGGACATACAGGTTGCGAAATTCAAAGAGGCCTACCATTGACCCAACTAACTAGTACATTCTAGGAATGAAATTAACATTTATCAAAGAAATCAAATAAACTCACCCCCAAAAAGGGTTCACTTATTTCAAAATTATGACTGAGAAAAAAAAATGAGAATTACGTAAAATGAAAGCAACCTAGCCTAACTATGTATAGAAGTTTGAGCTAAAAATAGCTCAGGACTGGGAATAATGCTTGAAATATTGTTCGTTAATGGGAAACGAGACATCTTCACCCGTAAGGGTCTTCAGACGATAAGCATTGTCCCCTAAAATTTTTGAAATCTGAAAGGGACCCAACCATAATTTTTCAAATTTACCATGCTCTCCCCTTTTCTCATGAGCATTGTTCTAATAAAGGACTAAATCGGAAATTCCAAATGCTTTGACTTGAGCTTTCCTATCAAACCAATGCTTGACAACACTTTGATGCTTAGCAAAGTTTTTAATAGTTTTATCATGTTTCTCCTCCAAATAAAGGATTTGGGAAAGGTAGAATTCTAGGTTATCCCCTTCATCATAATATTCATTAATGAATTGCAGAGTGGGGTTTTTCAGATGTACTAGGAAAAAAGGCTCTAGACCATACACTAAGTGATACAAAGATGTTCCTAAGGCTACCCTCTTGCAAGTGTGATCTGCCCAAAGGGAAAATTTCAATTGGGTATGCCAATCCTTAGGATCCTTATCTAACAGTTTATTCATAATAGTCAAAAGATTCTTATTAGTTAATTTAGCTAAGCAATTATCCCGAGGATAATAATTGGATGCAAATTTTAAAGTGATTCTATAATCAAAAGCCCAGTTCTAGAGAGTTTTAAAGATGTAAATGCATGACCATTATCATAAACCAATGAGAATGGAAAACCAAAATGAGTTAAAATATTCACTTCAAAAAAATTAATTACTACCTTAGTAGTGCATTGCTTACATGCTATAGCTTTCATCCATCTAGTGTAATAATCAATAGTGGTTAGAATAGACCTGTGATTTGCAGAAGGAGGATTAATCATACCAATGAAATTGAGTCCCCACTATGCAAAAGGACATATCTTAGCCACTGATTTAAGAGGGACGACATAAATCTCTTTACTAGTAGCTGCTTGGAATATATGACAAGTACAAGCATGTTGAATAAGAAATTTTTGTGCTCACTTTCGCTTCTAGGGCTTTGCAACCTAAAAGGAAAGGGGACAAAATTACACTATTCACTCAAGAACAAACTCTTGAGATTTCAATGGAAAAGTGAGGGTTCTAAGGAAATTATATTAAGAAATGAGTGTTCACCACCAAGTGTAAACTTTATAAAATACAAAGTTTTTGAAAACATAGTGTGATATGCAAACTAATGCTAAATGACCTAAGAATGCAAGTAAAATGTAATAGAAAGCTGTGAAACTGGAAATGTGCACCTGGGAAACTAAAGAAGGAAAAATGGAGGCCTAGATCACTCAAAATTTTGATGTTGAAGCTAACTAGGACTCATACGCTAGGTTGGGAAAATCAGTTCAATTTTCTAGAAAATGTGCAGGAGCAGGTTTTAGCCAAAATGGTACTCAAATTTGCAAAAATCCTATTTAGGCTTGTACAGTGGGACTCATTCGCCAATAGTGACGAATCAGTCCACTTCTAGATTTCTGGAAATTCAAAATTGGATTTTATAGCTCCCAGTATGCTTTTCTCTCCCCGACGAGTTTTTGGATCCGAAACTACAAAATTCAACCTGTAGACCTTCTCCAAGCTTCTCCAAGGGTTGATGACAACTTTGAATTGCTTTGACAACTTGATGACAACTTTTCCAATCTTTGTCCTTGAAAAAATTTGCAACTTAGACCTTCAAATCACTTGCAAAGAGAGGGAAAAATGTTGTGGGAGTTAGTGAATAGGGGTTTTCCTTGGTCAAACCCTTGTTGGTAATTAAACCCTTGAAATGAAATGAAATAGAATAGAGAATGATGAATGAACAAATAATGATGTTGCAACTCACAAAGCCCTTGTAATAGAATGATGCAAACATGTAAGTGATGGCTCCAATGGATGTAGAATTGAAATCTTGCTTGATGTTGATGCAATGCTTGCTTGAAACACAAATCCTACATCACAAGTGTTAGCTCTAAAACAACATGATACAAACAATCCTTGACATGATGAAAGAAACTTGAAGAATTCTCTCGAATGCTTGATAATTTTCCCTTGAAATGCCTTGAATGATCTTATGAATGCTCAAATTCTCTTGTGAACTATATTCATGAATGCTTGATTGCTTAATTAGGTAGGATGAAATGAGAGCAAGAACCTTGTATTTATACTCAATTATGTAGTAATTCCAGAAATTACAACACTACAAGCCAACCCTGGATCTCAGAGAATAAAAACCTGTCAGAATTTTAAATTAAATTTGAATTTTGAGTTTAAGGGGACTGATTTGCCACCTTGGGTGAATGGGTCCCACCTTAGGAATTTGAGGTGGGTTTCAGGACTTTGATATTTTAAATGATATTTGTTGGGATTATTATAAAAAATACACATAAATAAGGCCCATGGATGTAAAATGGGGCCAATTAAAGCATAAGAAAGCTCAATTATTAATGACAAACCTAGGAAAGTGTGAAAGTATGTTATAAAACTTTACAATACTTTGAAATAAGGCTTGGTAAATGATGACAAGAGCTTATTTTATTAACAATACCTTAGAAAAGTGTGAAACTATGTTACAACACTTAGGTAAGGTACCATTTGAATCCTTTTAGTTCACAAGGGCCCAAGACCTAATGTGAATGTGTTATCCATATTACAACACTAAATCAAGGCAATATTAAGCCAAAATCCATAAGAAGGACCCAAACGAGTGTGAAAAATGTCAAAGGAACCTTTTTTCAACACTACACATGTAAGTGTGCATCATGAAACAAGGTGGGCCAATAATATCCTACTCTTAAGATTTGATGTGTAATAGCAACTCTTGAACCTTGAACTGTCTTGAATTCACTATGAAAATCATTTAGCACAATAGATGCTTCATGCTTGCCAAGGCATCTTAGATAGATAACCTCATGATTCTTCTTGTATAACACTACCCCTTTAAGCATAAAGTTGTTACTCTTTAGTTGTAAGGCATGCCTCTGAATGATATTCAAGTGAGGTGAGAAATGTTGATTGAGAAAATAAAAGATAATATCATTATACCATTCATCCGAGGATACATCTTTGAGATTATACACTATGCAATGAGTCCTAGATCAGTTTCTACCATAGTGCATGTTAATGCTTTCCCTCAAACCAATTTCATCAGCTAAATTTCTAGATCAAATTCTTGCAACATGGTAACCCATTTTCCCCTACATTCACCTAGCTCATTTTACATTAGTAATATCTTAATTGTGGAGTTAGACACAATTGCATATACTTTACTCCTTAAAATGTGGTTCCTAAATTTCCCAACTTCCCTCACTAAGGCATAGGCCTATTTTTCTATATATGAATATCTCAATTCTGCATCTTTAAGGGGGAAATCATGAAATATATTGGACATTCATCCCTGGGTTATTTATTTTGTGTAAGCATCACAACACAAGAATTATATGATGCAAAGGAATAAATATAGAAAGGCTTGGTGTAATCAAGGGTTACCAGCATTGGGGCATCAATAATTGCCTGCTTGATTTCTTTGAAAGTCCACTTAGCTTTTGGAGCCCATTTGATCTTTGCATCTTGGTTTAACATGTCATTCAAAGGCTTAATTATCTTTGTAAAACCTATGATGAATTTGTGTATGAATTTTATCTTACCAAAATATGATTTAAGCTTCTTCTTACTCAATGGTGGTTGGATCTTCAAGATAGCCTACACTCTTTCTGGGTCTATGGAAATCCTTTTTTCTAAAATAACATCTAGTCTAATAATTTTCCTTCTACAACCTCAAAAATGAACTTCTTGGGGTTCAATGAGATACCAAATTACCTAAATCTTTGAAAAACCTTGCACAAATCTAAGACATGATTTTCCCTTTTCTTCAAAAACATCATCAAATCATCCATGTAGATAATTATGCACTTACCAACCAATTCTTTAAAAGCTATATCCATAGTGCATTGAAAATTTTCCCTTGCATTGATCAACCCAAAAGGCATTCACCTATATGCAAAAGTTCCCCATTTGGTGGTAAAGACTATTTTCAATCTATCCTTGTGTGCTACCATCACTTGATTATATCTTGAATATCCATGTAGAAATGACATTATTTGAGAGTCATTTACAATCTATAATACTTCATCTAATGAGGGAAACATATAATTATCCTTTTTTGAAGCATGATTAAGGTTTCAAACGCCCACACATAATCAAATTTCACCATTCTTATTTTTGAATAGAACCAAATTGGCAACCCATGTTGAGTGACATACTGGAAAGATAATCCTTGCTAATAGTTGTGAACACCAAACCTACACAAACTAAAAATAGATCAACAAGCAAGTGCCAAACATGTTAAAAAGCTAATCTAGTGTTCCCTATGAAATTCTTTAACCAAAATAACTAGAAAATGTGAAATAACAAGAAATTGAATAAAACAAAGCATGTAATATAAGTAAAATCAACTAAACCTCCATCCCATGGGGGGAGTGGTGCTCCTTTGATGTGGAAATAATCCCTTTCCTAATCCATTTGATAATCTTGATGAAGTGTAGATGATCTAAGTATGAAAATGGTTATAATCTAGCTAAATTGCTTGAAAATGATGAAAAACTATGGAGTGAAATACCTATAATTATAATGCTCTAAGTTGTGGATCCATACTATTAAAAGGATGCCTCTATTTATAGAAGCCAAGGGTTGAAGAATGGAGGAAATTGGTGAATGTGGGATAAATTGAGAGCCAATGAGAATGTGCCAAGTGTCACAATTCTATTGGAGGAAGTTGGAGCACATTTTGACAAATGTGTGAGTGGAGGAGGATGGAACAAAAGTAAATGTTGATGGTTAAGAATTTGAAATTGGTGTAAGAGGAATTGAATGAGATTTGAGAGGATGTAAGAGGGTTTGAAAGGTTGTAAGAGAATTTATTGTAGATGTGAAAGTTTTTTGAAAACCTTTGGAGGGAAATTAAATGAGAGGTTGTTGAGAGGAATATTCCTTGGAATATGCCTTGGTGAGGGAAAATAGATGAATTAAATAGCTAATTGAAATTATTTTCATGTGCAACCTGGTTAGTTGACCGTGGGTTGATTTAACTCTTGAGGAGTTAAAAGCTGGAGGAATTAATAATGATGATTAGAAAACTGATTTAGGATTAATTAATCCAGAATTAATTAATTGGAGTGAATTAGGAGATGTGACATTTGATTTGATTTATTTTTAATCAAATGAGAGGATTTAATTAAATGATTTGATTTAATTAAATAAGATGAATAATTAGTTAGAAGAAGGGTGAATTAATCCAATAAATTTAATTATTTGATTAATACCTGAATTTGCTAAATTTAATTAAATAATGATGATTATTCAATTAATTGATGAATTTGAAGTGGTTTA
This sequence comes from Sequoia sempervirens, assembly GCA_007258455.2. Classification (NCBI taxonomy): domain Eukaryota; kingdom Viridiplantae; phylum Streptophyta; class Pinopsida; order Cupressales; family Cupressaceae; genus Sequoia; species Sequoia sempervirens. The sequence goes on from VDFB02081409.1 coordinate 8,454, forward strand.
GGAGGAAACAATGTTAGTTGATCAAAATCAGATGCATAGTATCAATCATGACTTTTTCGGTGTCTATAGTTTTCCCCTTTTTGAAGCAAGGTACCTGCTGCATTGGTTCAAAGAATAACACTGCCATAATCAAAATTCAATTTTTTTTTGATTTTTTTCGAATGGCTCATTGCTGTCCCAACAAAAGGAATTATGTTGCTACATTGCCCCCTTGAGAGATTGGGCGAAAATTGCAAAATTTGGTCAAGCTTGTGAAAAAGATTCAATAATTATTTATGAGTGGAAAACGACCCACAGGACATGAATTTAGGCTATTGACGATGAAAACATATCGAAATAGGATTTGTTTGGGAAAAAATGGATTAAATGGGTTCAAAACCCTATAAAAATACCCAAAAAACCCTAAAAATTTTGCATAAAAGGGGTTAAGAGGGTCATTTTCAAATCATTTGCAGACTTGACCTTTAGAGATTCTGGCAATTTTTCTTTAAGGTGCTGACAGAATGGCGACTCGTGTGCTTCCTAGTCATCGAACGGATTGAGTTCGTGAGTTCTAGCAGCTTCAGGACGTAGGAACCTCAGTAAGCCTTTCAAAACTTTTCTGATTTTGTGTGTTTTTGGTGCATTTATTATGGTCCTTTTAGGTCGAGGAGAAGTGGTCCTATAGGGCATTGCTTTTGTTACAGGTGGCGTCGCATTTGTAGATGCCAACTTGCATTTGCGTTATAGCATCGCGTAGCGCTAAAGGATTCCAGAGTCATGCAATAAATACTGATTCGCCTTTGAAATATTGCGTCACACGGTCCTAGGGGAGTTTGAAATTGTTCAAAAATGCTAATTCGCCTTTGAAGGACATCGCCTTTGATTTTAGCATCGCATTTGTAAAACGCAGAGCGTCACTTTTGGAAATGTCACTCCACCTTTTCCATGCCGACTCGCTTTTACCTTTTGAAGGATTTTTTAAATTTTGAAAATGCACCAAGGTGATTGATTTTGACAATGTAGGTGTTTTGGTTGTAGGAGGTCCTGTTAGTGCTCCATTCGAAGGAGCACAAGAGCCAGTTTCTATGTAGAGCGAGACATTTTTCAGAACAAGCCCTATTTTTCCTTGGAGTGATCAGATTCGGCCACATTGTCCAGATGCCCGAGGTGTGGACACACCTTGCAATGATGAAAAAATTTGTGGAGAGATGGCAGAGTGAGACCTCTTCATTCCATTTACTAGATGGCGAGGTCACCATCACCTTGGAGGACGTATGGAAGATCCTACAGATCCCTATTCATGGTGAGTGCATTATTTACGATGTCAAGGCTGGCAGTGATGCCATTTTTTAGTTGTTTGGCATTGATTCATATAAGGTGGACAACAACCAGATAGACCTTCACTGATACGAGGGGATTGCCCCTGTTTTGACTTTTTTTGTCAGCACATTGATCTCGTGAGTCCTTGTTCCTGACTAGCAAGCTAGAGGATGCAGCGTTGGATGGGTGATCGTTTAGTCTCGAATGATGGAGGATATGACCATCTATGCCTAAGGGCTAGTCATCTTGACATCTTTGTACCATGATATGCACCAAGTTGTATAAAGCGAGGCTCACAACATTGGAGCGGGTGTTACCCTTCTTCACGTTTGGGCCTATGAGCACATTGCCATTTTGAGGCCATAGATAGTAGACGTATAGAACAACCACGATTATCCTTCAGCATAGAAATATGGGGGGATGATCACCCTCCATTACACAGGCATTATAGACATCCCACATTAGAGGTGGGATCTTGATGAGATGACAGTATTTCAATGGAGGCCTTGGCTCTATTTTCCCATGTGGCATGATGACAATGATTATCTCTTCTACTGTTGGAAATCCCAGTATATGCAAGGGAGAGAGCATTATATGGTCGAGCGGTACCTCGTGGATAGGGTTGCTCGCTAGTTTAGGGAGGTACAAGATGCTCTAGATGATAGGTAGAGGGCCATCTTTGCTCGCAAGACCAGAGAGGCAACGTGGGGATAGAGGATCCCACCTCAGTAGACCATCGATGACTTTAGACAACTAGTCATGGTGTCATGGGTGTACTTTGATGGTCCTGCAGATGCAAGGAACACTCAGACTTATCATGCATATTGGTGAGCTCATGCCCCTATTCGAATGACTTTACCAGTTGTGCTAGCTGTGGCCAAAGGATGGGTCAGAGGACCCTAGATTGGATAGGTGCCACAACAGCCAGGAGATCAGTTATAGGATGGACAGGACGAGGGTGGAGATCATGATGGAAAAATCCCACCATTAGTGCCACCCATTGGATAGAGGCCACCAGTTCAGCCACATCAACATATTCCATCCCCACGACCATCACCGGGTCCCGATCCTAGGGACAAACATATAGCAGCGCTGTAGGTGTAGGTATAGGTTTTGACATGGCAGCTTCAATAGGCCTAGGCATAGATCCAGCCATTGGTCTAGGAGAGGGACTAGACATGACAAGAGTAGGATTCAAACATGGCCTTAACACCAGAGATAGGACAGAGGCAATAGCTAGAGGCTACAACACAATAGATACAGGGATAGGCCATGATCCCGACCGAGACGTATGTCCTTGGAAGCGATGCAAAGGCATCGTATTACAAGGTAGTGTACTACAGAGCTCTGGCCTAGGAGCGGCGGGAGCCAAATTTCTCCCATCTTAGCTAGATTTCTCCTACCAGGACCCCTCATGTAGGTACATCAGGGAGACCATTAGGGTTCCACCATCAAAGCTGAGAGAGCCATCACGGGGACATACAAAGCAATGACAACTGAGGATATTGATAGCACACTTGGACACACTTTTTTGTATAGCTTGATTTATGATGTGTATACATTCATTGACTGAGTTTTTGACTAGCCTCTTGTATATTCAATGATGATACTATATATTTGATTTTTATGTATCATGACATTCAACTTTTTTGATATATATATGAGATGACTTGCGATGCGATTATATGATGTGATGTTTATTTTATTTTATGTGATGGATATATATATGAATGGATGGATGCATGTAATGCTTATACTATGACGCTTTATGCTTTATGATGTGATGTGATATTATCAATGCATGATGGATATATGTGGATGTACCTTTATGCGATGGATGCAAATCTATTTATATAATGCAATGATATGTTCCATTTCTTTTTTAGTATCTTTTCTATGCACAATACGATGATGCAATATGTATGTATGCATGATGCAAAATGTGATGATTTTAATAATGCTTATGTGGTCATGTGATGGATGATAATGCAAATTTGATGATATGCCTAACTTGTTTTTTAGTATCTTTTCTATGTGTGATGTTTGTATGAATGATGTAATATGTGATGATTATGATAATGCCTATATTATTATGCTATGGATGTTTAATGCAAACATGAGTTTATGAGATGCTTAAAATGACCAATCTATATTATGATGGATGAAAATGCAATGTATGTAAGATAATTGATGTTTTCCTATTATGGGTAGTATGCTTAGTATGCTGATGGTTTGTGGATGTAGGATGGATGCAGATGTTTTTTTTTCTGAATGTCATGATACCATGTTAGTATTAGTATATGGAAAAGATATAAGAAATAGAAATCAACTATTGACTTCGATATGATGCAAAAACATGATGATAATGATGATGATTGCTTATCAGAGATTGGGGACTTAAAGAGCTTACTTACCCTTTTTTGATAACACACATAGATATGATGTATTAAGGTACAAAGAACCAAGATGGCATTGTACCTAGTGTGATGGAATTTGAATTGACAATGAAATAGGAGTATCCTCATTCACACCTAACATACAAAACCCTATTAAGATGCAATTTAGATATTTCAAACATCTCAGACCAAAACATAGAAAAGAAAAACCTTCCCATGTGGTCAACAAGTCATCCAAAATACCCTCCCTACAGATCCAACAAAGTAAGCATGACCAAAGTTATATTACAAGAATATCCAACAAGCATAATAGAAAAAAGATAATGATCTAGGACCCATTCCTTTCTCTCTAAATATTTTTAATTAGACATCGTCGAGAGGTCATTAAAATGAGCACAATAAGATAAATCAACAAGACAAAGATCAAGTAAACAAACAAGCTAATGTTCTTCACACCTCTAGCCAAGTCTAAACTATGGTGATGCCTGATGTTGATGTCCATTGTAGGAAGGATGCATCCTAGGACATGATGTTATCAGATGATTTTGGGACTAACTGGATGATGGGATATTAACACCAAGATTTTACCAACTTGTTTACCTACTAACCTAGACTCAAGACCTTGCTGTTTTAGTTTTCACTTTTGATTTACTATACTTGTTTCCGATTGTTTCACCAAAGGTGGAGGATGACGATCATTTATTATGAGCGGATTTTTATTGTGGGTGAACGTGAAGTGGGATGGATGATTTTGGGGTTTTGAATGTTTTTTGGTATTTTTGAAATGTTTTGAGGTTGTTTTGGGATTTTCAATATGTTTTACAAATGTTTTGATTTTTGAATTTTCTAATGTTTTTGTGTTTTCTAAGATTTTGACCAAGAACCTAACCTAAATATCTATCCTAGGGGCCTCGGGGGCTGATCAAATATTAGCCTTTCCTACGTTATACACACATAGACCACGTAGTTCAATTGACACAAACTCATTTATTGATGAGATATGAACAATGGATTTCTAGTTTATTGTGACAGACTCCTAAAGGATTGACCTAATGTGTCTCAAGGGTACATCGATGATGGCCTTGCCTACGTTCTAGCTTAGAGACCCGTAGTTCGACAAGATGACTCTATTTTTGACCTTTTCTATTTTTGACCTATTTTTGAATTTTTGACATGTTTTGGAAGTTTCTGATTTTTGATTTTATGAATGTTTTTTGGATTTTTTGTTTTTAAGGAAGATTTCAAGAATATACACGAATCCGATCCAATATAAGAACATGCCCCCAACATGGTACGATAAATTACTCTGATATAGGCAGGACAAATTGACCTTAGGAATGGTGCCAAGTAGTTCTAGGAGGGATCATGATACAAACACAGGATCAAGCTATGATGCAGATGCAGATGGGTTTCAGAAGAATCAATGGAACATGATGGATGAATGATGCAAAATAAGTCGTAGAGGTTATGGTGGATGAAATGTGCTTATTTACACAAGGCATCTGTTTTCCAGGTTTTCACCAAGTTACTTGCCCAAAGCGCCACAAAAGTGGTTTTCACTGGAGGACGATTTTTTTCTTTACTATTTTCAATCCTTTTTCTGATTTTTTTGGATTTTTATATTTTTATATTTTTTTGATTTTATGGATTTATACCTTGCAAGTTTAGGCATATTTTTTTTTGAGATGAGAGCTATTGATGGGATCCTACAGAGGCTCCCCTTTGGGTGTAGATAGCTTATATGCTCCTAATTTATAACTTGTCATGATGATTAAGGGTCCCAACCAATTAGGCTCAAATTTTCCCTTGATTTCTTGATTTGGTACATTTTTTTGATTCTCTTTCAACATGAGCTCTCCAAATTGAAAGGTCTGACTCCTAATCTTCTTATTATAGCTCCTTTTGAGATGGTTCTAGTAGAATTGTAGATGGTTTAAGGCATCCATGCACCACTCATCCAGTAGTTCTAGCTCGTTCAACCATGACACCTGATATTCTTCATCAGTAATCAAATTCTATAATGATATTCTTAAGGATGGGAGCTCGATCTCAATGGGAAGGATGGCTTCTAATCCGTAGATTAGGGAGAAAGGGGTTGCACCTGTAGGCATGTGGATACTCGTTCAGTAGGACCATAAGGTGGGATTTAGTTGTAAATTCTAGTCACAACCAGCTTCATTAACTATCTTCTTTAGGATTTTCAAGATGGTTTTATTAGAGGCATCAGCTTGGCCATTTCCTTGGGGGTAGTATGGAGTGGAGAAGTAATGTTTTATATTGAATTTTTGGCATAGTTCTTGAATATCTTGGTTTTTGAAAGGTGTTTCATTATCTAAGATAAGGGCTTGTGGGACACCGTAGCAACGGATGAGGTAATTTAGGATGAACATGGAAATATGCTTCCTTGTGATGTAGGTCATTGGAATGGCCTCTACCCACTTTTTAAAGTACTCTATGGTGGTGATAATGAACTTGTGTCCATTGGATGAGGTGGGTGTGATTTTACCAATGAGATCGATCCCCCATTGTGAAAAGGGCCAAGGTGTTGTAATTGGTTGGAGCTCTTGAGCTAGTGCATGGATAAGATCCCCATGTTGTTGAAATTGCAAACACCTTCAGAAATATTCGTGACCTTCTCTTTCCATCGTAGACCAGTAGTACCTAGTCCTCAGTAGTTTCTTGGCCAAGGTCATACCACTTGAATGTGAACCAGAAATTCCATCGTGTACCTTAGTTAAAGCAGTCAAAGCTTCCTTAGGGTTAAGGCATCACAAAAGGGTTCCTTCGATACTCCTACGGTATAGGGTGTTACCTAAGATAACAAAAAATGATGACTTCTTGAAAAATGTTCTTTTTAGGTTTAGGGTGATATCAACAAGGAGGACTCCTATTTTTAGGTATGTGTATATGTCATGGTACCAAGGATCACCGGGGCCAACGATTTCACACACAAACTCAGACTCTGGTACCTTGAAAGCTAGTACAAGAAGCTTCTCTACTAGGAATTCATATTATGGACATTGCATGGGATATCCAGTAGTGATCTAATTGTTGCCATAGCATTATCTGCTCTGTTGTTTTCCCTTGGTATCTACTCAAACATGATGTCGATAAAGAATTATTTGAGGCTTTCTACCAGTTTCTTATATGGGTTCAATTTTTCAACTTTCATTTGGTATTCATCATTGACCTGGTTGATGATAAGCTGCGAGTCCCCATAAACCTTAATTGCCATAATCTGCCATTGTATTACAATTCTGAGTCCTATGACAAGAGCCTCATACTTTGCAATGTTGTTTGTGCATGGGAAAGAAAACTTATTTGACTTTGGTATTCAATCTCCTTGTGGTGTGATGAAGAAGACTCCCACTCCTGACCCATGCTATGTGTAAGATCCATGAAAATATACTTTCCAATGGTCTGCTACACTTAGGTTAAAGATTGACTCATCAAGGAATTCTTATATCAATGGGTTCTCTGAATATATCGGCGCCTTTGCTAATTTGTTTGCAATTACTTGTCCTTTAATGGCTTTCTATTCTACATACTCAATGTCATATTCTATTATGATCATGACCCATTTAACTATTCGATTTGTGAGCGTTGCTTTAGAAAGTAGATACTTGAGAGGATTTATCTTGGTGATGAGTTTTATCTGATGAGCCAACATATAGTGCTTGAATTTTTGTGCAACAAACACTACCACTAGGAAATCCTTCTCGATGAATGTGTAATTCAGCTCATGTCCCACCATGGTTCTAGTGATATAGTAAATAGCTCTCTCTTTCCTGTTTTCACCATGTTGAACTAAGAGAGTGCCAAGGGATGTTGTTGTTGTCGATATATACAAGATCAATGGCTTGTTTGGAATTGGTGGCATAAGGACTGGTGGTGTTAGCAAGTACTCCTTGATTTTATTAAATGCCTGATCATATTTCTCATCCCATTTGTATGTTACCCCCTTGTGGAGTAGATGAGAATATGGGATAGCCTTATTTTCTAACTGTGCTATAAATCGGTGAATGGATTGGACCCTTCCCTGCAAAATCCTTAACTGCTTCAATTTTCTTGGTGCTTCCATCTTGATAATTTCTTTGACTTTGGCAGGGTCTATCTCGATTCCCCTCATAGATACAATATACCCTAGGAGATTTCCTGATTGTACACTGAAGGCACACTTCTTAGGATTGAGCCTAACCTTGTATTCTTCTAGCCTATCAAAGATGGAGCTTAGTGTCTCTATGTGATCTTTATTCTTCTTTGATTTGGCTAATATGTCATCCACATAGCCTTCCAAAATTTTGTGAATCATTTCATGGAAGATTAGTGTCATAGCTCTTTGATATGTAACCCCGACATTTTTCAACCCAAACAACATCATGTTCTAGTAGTAAGTCCCCCATGGACAAGTGAAAGCTATTTTGTGTTGATCATCCTTAGCTATCATAATCTAATTGTATCCTAAGAACCCATCCATTAATGATAGAATTTCATGTCCTATCGTCATATCCACAATCATGTCTATATTTGGGAGAGGGAAATCATCCTTAGGGAATGCTTTGGTTAGGTCTTTGATGTTCGTGCAGATGTAGATTCCCCTAGTGGGCTTAGAAACATGTACAAGATTTGAAACCCACTTTGGATAATCAATTGGCCATATGAAGCCAGCATCAAGGAACTTTTTCAATTCAATTTTGACTAGTAATACTATCTACGGATGCATCTTTCTTAGCTTTTTTCTTACTGGTTTCGCCTCTGGATAGATGGCTAGATACTGAACCACAATCTCTAGATCAAGATCAAGAATGTTAGTGTAGGTCCTGTTAAACAAGCACATGAAAACTGAGAGGGGGGTGAATCAGTTGTCACACAAATCAAACTTAAAATTTCAACACTTATCAACTCCATAACCAAATTGTTCTGTTATTAAGTAAGAGCATGAAACAAAAATAATAGAAAGAAAATCAGCACAATGAACACTAGATTTTAATATGGAAAACCCAATGAGGGAAAAACCACGATGAGGGTTAACTCACAATATAAAAGATTATAAAAAAAGGGCTCACTGCGAAGGGCTCACTACCCAGAAGAGGACTCATTGTCAAAATACAAATCTCACTACCTACAGAAAGGACTCACTATCCAACAGGGAGGCTCACTGCCTACAAATACAAAAGAGAACAAAAAATCCACCACAACAATTAATGCACATTCGTAAGGATTGCAAAAACCTTAAGCTCACTTCCTTCAACACACAAAAAAAACTACTATCACAACGCACACACACTTCTGCTCTTATGATTTGTGGCTCACTTTCATCACTTTGTATCACACTGTCATACAAATATTCACACTTTGACTTGATTTTATACCATCCTCAACCTTAGAAAATTTCTCCAAGGTTGGCCACAAATACTTCATTTCATAAATTCAAAATAGGTTGACAAAAAAATTTTGTGGTGGAAAGGAATAAGAGTGGACCAATAAAACATTTAACCAAGATTGAAAAATGATGTCTCAGATCAATCACATGCTTCCTCAAATTAATTTTATTCTTCAAATGAAGTGTAAAAACTAGGTTGGCCAAACCTAATGAAAACAAAAATAATCATTGAATCACATGCTTCCCAACTAGAAGATGACACGTAGATGCCACAACACGCTTCCTTAAGCATGAGAATACATCTCAAAATATTCTAGATACGTCCACAACAAAACAACAATCTTCAACCACTGAACATCTTTCACCTATCCATCGAGATTGTATAAACTTCATACTAAATTACTGAAACATGACTTCTAGATCACCAATCTTCAAACCTCTTTGCTAGATCAAAGAAAAGACCCTCACAAGACATATTCCAGATCCGAAAGATCTAAAATGAAATAGAGAAAAATTGCAGAGCAACAATATTTCTCCCAGTCCATAGAATAGCAACTCTGCCAGAACAGTTCACATACCGATGAACGTAACTTTCACATACCATCACACGAAAAGCTAAAACTCAAGAGATATCACCACTAAATCACCATTATCAAACCTTTAGGTCTGCACAAGCATAGGATCAACATAGGAGAAATGCAAAGAGCATACTAGAGCACATTTTGAACATTTTTGACATTATGTTTTCTCTTATTTATTTAATTTTCTCAAAAGCACTTGGAAACTTATCAAACCAACACATCTGCAATACTATAAGATAGCTCCATGTATTCACAACATTTCAGAAGCATCTCAACCATGCAAGTGCAATCTGCAACATACTGAACTATGTTGACATCAATGACAACATCAATGACAACACCACCAAACTTGCTCATACTTGCAACAATCTCCCCCTTTGTCATTGATGGCAACACATGATGTGAAAAAACATCAAAGACAACATCATCCTTCACAATACTAGGAGAACTATTTTTCACATGACATTTCTCTCCCCCTTTGACATCAATGGAAAAGATCAACAACTTTGATTACTCTCCCTTAGGAGCACACTCATATTGCAACACTAAAATCCATTTCTACTCCCCTTGCAGAGTAGAACCATTTATCAGTCCAGATAAATGAAGAATCTATGAATTCACTAGACTAATTCACCTTCATGTGCATCTAGTTCAGAGGGCCAATGACCCCCAACATCTCCCTAAGATGCTCAAAAGTATCCTTCAGAAGAGCCTTAGTAAATATGTCTATAATTTCTTCCTTTGTTGTCACATACTCCAATTTGACCTTATTCTCCAACACTTTTTTCTCATAGAAAATGATACTTGATAGATATGTGTTTTGTTCTTGAATGCATAACTGGGTTCTTTGAAATGTTTATTGCACTTGTGTTGTCACATAAAATAGAAATAGGCTCATCACATACCACACCAATGTCCTTCAGTGTGTACTTCATCCATAAAACCTATGTGTAGTAGGATGCTGCAACAATATATTCTACTTTTGTTGTGGATAACAAAACCGAGTCTTGCTTTTTTCTCAACCATGAAACTAATCTTCCAGCAAGAAAGAAAGAACCACCACTAGTACTCTTCTGATCATCTACACATCCGACCCAATCAACATCTATATAAGCACTCAGGGTGAAATCATTACTCTTAGGATACCATAGTCCATAATTTGGTGTACCTTTTAGATATCTAAATATCCTCTTTATAGCTACAACATGTGCCTCTTTAGGATCTGCTTGGAATTTGGAAACTAAACACACTGCATGCATAATGTGCAATTTGGTAGTAGTAAGGTACAAAAGTCCACCAATCATAGATCTATATTTACTCTAATCAGTCTTAGCAGATTCATCATCTTTGCTCAGTTTACATCCAGTTACCATAGGAGTACAAACTGGTTTGGAATCATCCATCCCAAACTTCTTCAACAGTTCTTTTACATAATTAAATTGTGAAATGAATATCCCTTTTATCAGTTTGATTTACTTGTAGACCAAGAAAGAAATTGAATTCATCGATCATAGACATCTCAAATTCTTTTTGCATGTCTTTAGCAAACTTTTTACACATGCCTTCATTTCCACCAAAAATGATATCATCAACATAGACAACTACTATCAACATTTTGTTACCTTGCACTTTGAAGTAGACTGTTGTCAGTAGAACCTTTACTGAATCCTTGCTTTGTCAAGTATTTGTCCAGTCTTGCATACCAAGCTCTAGGAGCTTGCTTCAGTCGATACAATGCCTTCTTCAACTTACAAACCATGTCTAGTTTGTTAGACAACTGAAACCCTTCAGGTTGCTCAATGTACACTTCTTCCTCCAACTCACCATTCAAAAATGATGACTTAACATCCATTTGATACACTTTGAAGTCTTTGTGGGTAGAAAAAGCCAAAAACATCCTTATAGCTTCCATTCTGGCCATAGGGGAAAATGTTTCTTCAAAATTTATACATTTAACTTGTGAATATCCCTTGCATACCAGTCTTTCCTTATTCCTTACGACTTCTCCACTTTCATTCAGCTTATTCTAGAACACCCATTTTGAACTGTGAACCATTTGAATCTAGACCTTGCACAAACACAATAAACATGCAAACAATTAGATCAAACACAAGATTAGAAACCAATGATTCCTCAAGAAATCCATTTGAAATTTGCAAAAGATAAGAAATGAAAATGAAGAACACAAATGAAACAATTAAGTCCTATCTAATGCAAGCAAACTCTTGATCTCTTGAGGGAGTTGGTGCAAATAGGTGTGTGGAGATTTTCCCTTTCCCAACTCCTTGAATGCAAATGTTGATTGAAGATGATTGATCCACTTGATGAAGACCTTGAATGTATGCTCCAAACTAAAATCTACAAAAAAACCTAGTTATGATTCAATGAGATGAATGAGAATTGCTAAGTATTTTAGCATGGTAACTTTGCTTGAGATGTGGATGATGAAATAAGGATATAAGCTCTTTATTTATAGATTGATAAGTTGAAGAGATGTCCAAATTTGATCAATGTGGGACAAAGATTCAACCAATGATATGATGCCACTTGTCAACATGTGAGAGGATGAAGGTTGAGCAAGTTTTGATCCATGTGCAAGTTTGAAATTTGAATTTGATGAGATGACATGTTTAGGGGGGATGAAAAATGAGTTAAATGCCAAGTGGGAGACATGTAAGAGACAATGTAAGAGCTTTAAATGCTTTGTTGGATGGACAAGTCCTTTTGGGGGGAGATTTCAAATTTGAGGAATATTCCCACTTAGATGCCTTTTTTGAATAAAAATAGGGAATTATTAAATCAAATAAATGATTTAATTGTGCAAGTTGCAAAATCTAGAGGATTTGAGTGATTAGGATTAAATTAATCAGGATTTGATTAATTTAAGAGGATATTTAGCTGATTTGACAATTTGATTTAGATTTTTGGATTAATTTAAATAAAAAGAGAGGAATATGATAAGAGGCTAATTAAATAAAGATTTTGATTTATTTAATTAAAAGGGATGGTGTTAGATTAAATCAAATAAGGTTTTAATTTATTTAATTTAACAGATAGACTTTAGAGATTTAATCAAATAAATTGATTATTTAATTAAATAGGGATAATTAGATCAAATTAATTGATCTAATTAACAAGGGAAAGTGACTTAATTAGACAAAATAGTTTATTTAATTAAGAGACGAATATTGATGAATTTAATCAGATAAGGGAATTTCATTAAACAGTTAGACCGAGGGATGATTTAGGAAGAAACAATGTTAGTAGATCAGAGTGCGCAATGTCAACTTGTACATTTTGCGTGTCTACATTTTGCCCCTCTTTGAAGCAATGTACTTGTTGCATTGATTCAAAGAATGATCTTGTCATGATCAAAATAAAAAAAATTCTAATTTTTCGAATGCCCCACTATTGCCCCAGTGAGAAGAATTGCACTGGTATATTGCCCCCTCGAGATGTTGAATGGGAATGCCAATTGCCAATCAAAATCGCATAAAATGCGAGAGGAGTGGTTGATGTAGATGAATGGACATTCATTAGCTGTGGGTAGCTTCATGTACCAATTGGGATAGAAATGTTAGTAAAGATAGAAGAATGTGATAGAAGAATGAAAGAATGAGATGATCATGCAAATGGTGATGAGTACTTGCCGTGGAGTTGGGATTTTCAAAGGGCGAATTTCCTTATGTTTGATAATACACGTAGTACGATGCATCAAGGTATCGAGAACCAGGATGGCGTTGTACCTAGTGTGATGGACTTTGACTCGACAAATAGATAAGAATATTCTTGTTCACACCTGACATACGGAAACCTTGCTAGGATGCACTTTAGAAGTCTCAAACATCTCGGACCAAAACACGGAAAGGTATAACCAATCAATGCAATAGTCAACAAGCTATCTAAAACATCCTCCATACATATCTAACAAAGCAAGTATTCACCAAGTTATTTTACAAGAACGTCCAACAAGCACAGCAACAAAAGATAATGATCGTTGCCCCATTCCTATCTCTCTAAATCCTTCGTTCGGATATCATCGAGAGGTCCTTGGACTGAGCGCAATAAGATAAGTCAACAGAAAAAGACCAAGTACACAAACAAGTTGATGTTCTTCAATACCGCTAACCAAAAGGGAATGTGCTTTAAGGATAAGAACCGAAACTTATTGCCAAAAGATAATGCCCATTGTAGGAAGGATACATCCTAGGACATGTTAGTGGATGGCGGCATGTCATTTCGTTTATCCAAAATGTTCTTTCTGATAAATAATGCCCCTTGTAGGAGGGATTCATCCTACAACATGATGTTATCAGATGATTGTTTTGAGACTGTTTGGATGATGGACTATCGACACAAAGACTTGACCAACTTGTTTACGTACTGACTAAGACTTGAGACTTGACGCTTTTGAGTTTTACTTTTAACCTGCTAAACTTGTTTCCGACTGTTTTACCAAAGGTTGAGGGTGATGACGATTTATTATGGATGATTGATTATTGTGAGTGTAAGCGAGATGAGGCGGATGGATTTTTTCAAATATTTGGATGTTTTTGACATTTTGAAATGTTTTGAGGCTATTTTTTGGTATTTTCAAGATTTTGCAAATGTTTTGATTTTATGTTTTCCAATGTTTTGGGATTTTAGAGATTTTGGCCAGAGACTAACCTAAAGACCTATCCTAGGAGACCTCGAGGGGCTGATGAGAGCAGATGAGCCTTACCTACGTTATACACAGGGGGAGACCCGCGTGTAGTTCATTGCAGCGCTTGGTAGTTTACGGATGATGATATACATGATGAGATGTGGGTTTATTATGACTCCTATAGGACTGACCTAAATGTCACCGGGGGATGATCAAGATCCAACCTTGCCTACGTTCAAGCTCGAGGCGACATGAGGTTCGACAAGATGACTCTGTTTTTGACTTTTGAATGACTTTTTGACACGTTTTTAGATTTTGATATGTTTTGAAGATGTTTGGATTTTCCTGATTTTTTGATTTTCTGATGTTTTTGGATTTTTTGATATTGAGGACTTTAAAACCATACACGAATCTAATCCGATGAGAACGTGCCCCCAGCGTGATGCAATAGACTACTCCGATAAAGGCAGGACAAACTGACCTTGAGAATGGGCCGAGTAGTACTAGGAGGGATCATGATACGAGCACAGGACCAAGCTATGGTGCGGATGTGAATGGATGTCTGACGGATGGCGATATGGATGTGATGGATGATGGAAGCGAAATGGAGGGATAATGCAGATCGAGCCATAAAGATCCTGGTGGATGGAAA
>VDFB02081411.1:0-43293 GCA_007258455.2 Sequoia sempervirens
CCGAAACTCGGTGGAACTATGTGTTATATACTCTTGCAAACTCATTGAAAAACATACACAAACACATCATTGAACAAGCAAAAACAGCAAACAGAGACTTTCAAAGAAATCAAGGGTGTATGTTACATTATATGGCAACCTGCTATTTGGCCCAAGGTGAGCTTCTTTGTATGGTTGATGTTAAAGGGAAGAGTCTTAACCAGGGAGAGGCTAATGAAACGTGGCTTTTATGGCCCTTTTCACTGTATTTGGACAATAAAGAAAACATCCCACATCTGCTTTTTTCAATGCCCATGGGTGGGTGGTCTCCTTATGGCAATTTTTATCCAAAGTGTTTAATCTCCCATGGATCAACATTCAGTCTTTTGAGCAGCTGATTAGAGCATGGCAAAGCCATCTGCCTCAGGGTTAGAACCTCCTCCCAATTATGTGCTCTGGCATCTCCCTTATGCTTTGGAACATTTGGAAGGAGAGAAACAATAAAATTTTCCAATAGGACAACAAGGATATCAATTATGTTTGGGCAAACAGCAAAATGAATATCACTCAATTTATTAAGCATAAGATTTGTCTTCCTCAAATTCTCACTTTGGAAAGGGAGCATTTATGTAAACAGCTCTCTTTGCAACCCACAATTTCAACAATGCATGCCTTCCAACCTAAAAAGAAAAAACCAGTTGAATAAACCCTGGACAGCTCCTCCTGTTGGGCATCGTAAACTGAACATGGATGGTGCCTCAAGGGGTAATTCGGGTCACGCTAGTATGAGAGGCATTGGTAGATATTCAGATAAATATATAGCCTTCTTCTTTGCTGAAAAATTGGGACATATAACCAATAATTTATTGGAGATCAAACCTATTTATAAAGGAATACAAGAGGCTTTCAAAAATGGGTGGCAAAAAACCCAAATTGAATCTGACTCAAAGGTAGTCATCAACCTGTTATATGATCCTAAGGGACTCCATATCAAAAGTTGGCAAATAGCAAGAGAGTTGGGTAAGATTCAAAACTTGCAGAACAAATTCCAGGAGGTTCGATTCAGCCATGTTCTCAGAGGGTGTAATCAAGTAGTGGATAGGCTAACCACTAGCCAATTGAGCTCTTGACAATTATGACCACCTTTGTTATGGTTTGCCCCCTCAATGGTGGTTAACCAAGCTTCAAAACGATCTGAAAAAAAATATAGATTCTGATTTATCCCAATGAATTGTACTATGTGTCCTTCTCTCTATATTGCCCAGGCTTGGACTAATAGCTTTCAGGCTTGGCACAGTCAAATATGTATACTTGATTTCTATCTAATATAATGAGGTTCTTTTTTTAAAATCAATTATAAAAAATAGTACAAGAAATTACAATTTAACATTAACAATGAATAAATAGTACATATATATATATATATATATATATATATATATAAACTATATATTTACTATTAGTAATATACTCTATGAAGACTCCCATGCAGCACATTTGCGCTCAGGTGATGGCACTTTTCTAGAGGCTCCCATTGTTCAAAATGTTGTTGCTCCTGGTCAGGTTAAGGGTGGTGCTCCCAATTGTGGGGACAAGCTCATAGTTCTAGGACTCGCCCTGACTCAAGGAATCCCGATCAAGTGACACTTGCCGAGTCCAGGGGGCTTGGACTCGAACTCGGTCGAGTCCGGGCGAGTCAAGCTATTTCCTTCAGCAGCACGACTACAATTTGTGTTTATACTTAATACTTATGTGATCAATGTATACTTGTGTATGTGATCAAATTAGCTTCTATTTGATGATGTTATTGTATCTTTAAGGTTTATTTAATAAAGGGTGCATGAAACAAGTTTTAAATTAAATCCTTATAACTCTCTAAATTTCTTGGGTTTTTCACTTTGTCGAGTTTGTGTCGAATCTAGGCGTCAAGTGTCGAATCCCGAGTCGAGTCACCCTCGCCGAGTCCAAGTCTCGAAACTTTGGACAAGCTTGATAAGGACTCTAAAGGTGAACTCTTTAAATGGATGCAGACCAAGTTGTAGGAAAGCTGCCTCCTTTGTTAAAAAAGCAAATCAAGTTCGAGAAGCATTTTTTGACTCAGATGATGATGTGGATAGCTGGGAAGAATTCCTTAAAACCACACTCTCATTGGTATGTTTAATGGTTTTTAAACAACTCTAAAGCGCTTGCATGAGTGGTGCTCAACAACTTGAAAATCTTTGGTTAAGGAGAGAATTGATATCCTAACATGTGCTAAGGGTTCACCATTTTATGTGAAATGGAGCAAGATAAGAACGGGATTCTTAGCTCAAGGCCATCAATCTGGGATGGTTTCTTTCTGTGCTTGAAACCCAAGTATACCTCTTTCTATCCTCTACATGATTTTTTCTCCTTGATTCCTGTTTGGTTGCATCTTACATATCTACCTCTGTGTTGTGATGTTTTTCACACATCGCCCCATTGCAAATGGGGACCCCCTAATTTTGGCTTTGCTTTTGGTTTGGTGTTGGTTTGTTTTTGCTGTTGTCTCTCTCTCGTTCTGTCTGTCTTTTTGGGGATGTTCTCGTCTGTGAGCTTTAACATGAAATTTGGCCAGGTCTGGAATTAGGGTTTTTGTCTTTTGGTCAGTTCAGGGTTGAGTAAAGTGAATAAATTGAAAACCAAACTTAGTGTTGTTGTCAGCAGGCATCCGGGGTTTTGATTTATAATTCCAAGGCGCTTACTATTTTTAGTAAGTACGCAATTGAGGCAATTTATCGACTGTTTTGAGATTCCGATCATCACCACGGCATTCGGTACGTATGGGCGCTTGCGCCTGCAATTTGGTGAAAGCGGACAACTTTTATTTTAGCGATCCGACACGTTTAATTCAGGGAGTCGATCACGAGAGAATTTTCTCTTTGCATATACGGATATTCATACAGGTTTTGAGACCTTAGCGATATTAACATACAGCAGACCCAATGACTGGAATTGACCTTAAAATTCTATTTTACACATATCGGGAACTTCTTTTGCATGCCGGGTGATTCACGATGGGTTTCTTGTGCTGAGACCTTGATGGTGTGACATACAAGCGGATTCTCTTTGATGGGAACTTGTATTTTAGCAAGTGTGTCCCGTAAACGCCTCGGTGATTCAGGATCCGCGGTGATCTCGCGATTATCCGCGGCAGAAAATAAGCGAGAGTTCATTTGGTGGTGTGCATACAAGCGAATTAAGTTTCGGCTTGAACACAAAAATAGGCATCAAAGTCAAAATCTTCAAGTGCAATTATAGCCAACTGCGATCGGCGTCCATGAGGCTATCTGCACGGTGAAATTTAACGAGTCAAATGGAGCACTTACTATTTACAAGTAAGTCAAATTGAAACATGCTAAAAATAGTAAATCAGTTGCATACCTGCCATCGATGTATCGTGGCCGAGTCACGCGTGGTGAGGCGCTCATTCAAATTTCAACTCGATCGGAGCTTGGGAGCTATCAGAAACACGAGCTTACTATTAATAGTAAGCCACCTTCAGAAACAGGCTAAAGATAGCAGGTTGACTAAAAATGGCAGTGTCGGCAGGACAAGGAAGCTATGAGGATGCTATGTTCAAAATTTCAAGCCAGTCCGAGCTTCAGGGACGCAAAATCAAGAAACTTACTATAAATAGCAGGGCACGTAAGCTGGCGAAAGATGATGAAAATTTGTCTAAGTCTAGAACTTCATCCAGTTGACATGGCAAAATGCGCCCAGCTGATGAGGAGGCATGAAAAAATTCCAAGTTTGAAGTTCGTCCAGTACACAGGCCTAAATTCGCCAAGTTCGAAGAAAGTCAAAGAAAAGTCAACACTTTTTATCCTGCAGGCCTAGCAAAATGCGCCCAAGAGAGCTCAGGAAGATTGAAAAATTTTCTAAGTATTAGTGTTCATCCACCTCCAGGGGCAAAAGGCGCCCAAACTTGAAGAGGAAAAAGGTTGATGGCAAAATTTTCTAAGTCTGGAGTTCATCCTCCACCACCCTCTAAATGCGCCATCCTTCATGCAAGTTCAAATGCGCCCAGCAAGCAAAAGGGTCAAGAGGTCAACAAAACTCGTCCTTCACATATGGCTAAATGCGCCCATCTCAAGAGGGAGGTCAAAGATTCACAGGAGGAGTCAAAGGCGTTTTTATCCTCCATCAAGTAGCAAATGCGCCCAACTCAAGATGTTCAAGCATGGAAAATATTTTAAGTATGAGTTCCATCCTCTTGCATGGGTAAAATGCGCCCAAAATGGGCCATGTAAAGACAAAAACTAGAAGTTCAAGAGTCACATAAAGGCGTTTTTATCCTCCATCAAGTAGCAAATGCGCCTAAGTTAGAAGTTGGTCAAACAAGTCAAATGTTTCCATCCTCCACTATAGGCAAAATGCGCCCAAAAGAGGGCATGTGAAGACAAAACGTGGGAGATGAAGGGTCACTCCAAGGCGTTTGATATGTTTTGTCCTCCTCCACATCAAAAATGCGCTCAAGGTAGGAAAGAGTCAACAAAGTCAAACATTGTTATCCTTCATCCACATAGAAATGCGCCCAAGCTAGCTCAAGTGAGGACAAAAATGGAAGTTGAAAAGTCACATAAGGCGTTGGAGAAAGTTTCATCCTCTTGACATGCTCAAATGCGCCCACATTGAAGTGTAAAAGGTAAATAAGAGTGGTAAATAAGGTAACAAGTAAGTGAAGATACTCCTAGGGCGTGGTGAAGGGATATGTGCTAAGGCGTGATTTTTTTTAATCACCTCTTCAAGTGCTAGGCGCCTCAGTTGAAAATGAAATATTTTCTAAATGTTGGAGAATTTGCCTAGGCATTGGGACTTCAAATAAATTACCTTGCAAGTGTGGAGTGGGAAATAAAATGTGCCAGGCGTGAATAAAAAAAATTTCTCAACGGAGTTGATGATTTTCCCACTGGCAAACTAGTAAAATTTTCCAGGGCAAAATTTTCAAAGTTTTTCAAGATGATTTAAAAATTTTCTAAGGCATGGAGTATTTTCTTCCTTAGAAAATACGCCCAGAGCTCGGAGGTGGTGGAATTTTCCTGAAGTGTAAGCAGAGTTGCCAAAGATGAAGTCAGTAAATGCCAGCTCCACAAGATTGATAAAAAAAAATTTCCAAGTCAGAGCAAAATTCTCAGAGAAGATTGAAGAACGGATTTAAATTTCACAGGGAAATATTTTCTAAGGTTCAAAATTCCAGAAAATTAAATGAACCCACGTTAGATTGCGTTTATGAACAGCGTGTTGCGGAGTACTATTACGGGTATCGAAGTTTATCGATGAGTGGATTTTAAGGTCTTCCACAGTTTGTCGAGGATTCTGGGATGAAGATTTTAAGTGGGCACCAGGTTGATGAATTTCCTAAGGGAAATTTGAAAATTTTCTAAGGCAAAAATGAAGAAAATGTGTTTTCAAGGTGAAATCCTCCAGATGATGAATTTGAAAAGAACTGCTTAGCTGAATTTGCTTAAATCCTTCATGAGGATAGTTTTCTTGAGCCAGAGATGGATAAAATCAAAGTTATCAGGGCTCTAGCAGGTGAAATGAATTTCTTGAAGATGCAGTTGAAGTTGATACTATCAAAGGGATGATACGCCTTTGAAGAAGATGGATCAAAATTTGGCTAAGGCATGAGGAATCATGAAGAAGGCAAAAGTTGGCTAGTGAAAACGATGAGCCCTTGAAGATCAAAGTGCTAGAATCAGGTGAGTAAGTTGAATTTATATTATGAAATGATCTGATCCCCTTCTCCTTGCTTGTTTTGCAGGAGGAACGTCGAGGCCAAACGATGATGACTTAGTGTGATGACTTGAAGTGGAAGCACGAGGAAGATGAGTTTCAATCTCGAAGGAGAAAAAGTTGCAAGAAAATGACTAAGTGTTGGGACTTAGTATAACTCAAAGTGACGAAGATGAAGACCCTCAAGTGGAAGAAATCAAAGGACAGCGCCAAGAAAGAAGAATCGAGAACAGTGTGAACACGTCTACAAATGGAATCTTCTAGAAGGATGATGGTGGACATTATGGCGCATTTATTACCCCACTCTCTTTAATGATTTTGAACCCTTATTTGAAAGTGGGTAGCACGATTATGGCCACTCTATTGATTTGTAACCTAAATAGTCTTTTGGGACTTGACTGGCCTTCTCTCAAGGTCATTTGTAACTTAAACTAGGTGGTAGGCGGTAGACATTGAGAGAGTAACCTGGCATTAAATTAGATATGGCATTTATGAGCATTTTGCGGGTGGAGAGAGAGAAAGGTTTTTCCTTTGAAAACTTTTTGAAGATGTGTGTAACACATTTTATGATAATAGATCTTTTCATTGATGATGAAAGTCGTCTTGTCATGAAATGCTAGCAAGGTTTCTTCTTCCTTTCGTATCCAAGTAGTTTAAATTCATGCAAGTAGCTTACTTTGATGTGTGGTGTTTCATTGAGATAGCTTCGCTTTACTCCATACCACTAGCGGCTTGTTGATGATAAGTTCGCCTTGTGTGGTCAGCTGGACATTATTTTGTGTTTAACTTCGGTTGTGATTTATATGCTTATATGCGTCGTTGTGATGGTGTATGCATGTTAAGTCATAACTTGAACATCTTTCGCTATTTCCCTTGAAGATTGCACCGATTTTGCTGAGGCTGTCCGACGGAGGCTAGGTGAAGTCCGGTTGAAGTCTATTGAAACGAAGCTCCACATATCCTGCATTTAGAATAGAATGTTAGTTTCTTAGGCCCTAAACCCCCTTTTACTTTCCGCACATTTCCGATTAGTATTAGGAATCCCGTGCTCACCTGCCAAATCATTCGAATTACACGAAAACCCTTAGTCAGCTGTCTGCTGTCAACCGCCGAACAATTCTGTAAGTCCCCTTGAAATACCAGCAAATCACATCGAGCCAAACTGAGCCTATTCGCATTAAAGGAACCTTGGAGTTGAACGCACGAACTTTCTTGCAATCTTAGCGTGCGGAATACTTTAATCAAGAGAGAATAGGGAAGCCGTTGGCAACTTTATTCTGTGTTGGTGCGGTCACGAAAAACACATCAACACTCTGCAATTTTGGTGTGAATATTGTCTAAGAATTGGAAACTCTTTAGGAAATTTTTTAATGCAATCTTCAAAAACCTCTATTGTACTCCTGCACTACCTTTGCTCAGATTTTTATGGAGATGCATCTAGGAAAAGGGCTGCCAAAAGCCATCACTCTAAAAAAGAATGGAAGAGCTTGGATACAAAGATTGGACTATGCAAATATTCTATTTAGGCATTATAGCTGTTTTTAACTTTTAAGTATGGACATTTTTCTTCTCGTTGCACTAAGAGAAGTAAATTATCTTCTAAAGGCTCTATAAGGAAGTTTCCCTCAAAAGCCACATGGACGCAGGGGGCTCATCCCCATCACAGATTCTGATTTTGTCTAATTCGACTCAGCAATCCAAGTTAAACTCAGCTGATCAATTAAGGGAATCTAAGATTTTGGAGGCAATCCTCTCATCGAAGGCTTCTCCTCCTCTCATAGTTCTTGATTTAGTCAAGACTGAAGATAATGTGGGAGCATCTAATTCCTTTCAATTTTCACGTGACCCCAATCACGGCATTCATGTTTCCTATCTCAATGAGCTTAATTGTACCAATCCTAAACTGTTCATTTTATAACTATAACTCATTTTGAACGATGCACCAAGTATTTGAAATTTGCGCCAATCTCTAACATTGCCTACTTCATTATGGGTCCTAAGAGGGATCATTTATGGAATCGTATTGGATTTGGAGACTCCTAGCTTGAGGTAAATCAAAGATGGTGATTCTACATGTTACCAGTGAACATAAGAGCTACCAAAGGTGATACTCTCATTCCCAAGGCTGGCTGATGATCAAATTTTGGGGCCATTGATCCTCATCACACTCACTCATGATGGTGTGCCATGCTTCCAGCCAACGCACATCATTTCTACATCTTCAATATAAACAGAAGTTCAATTCCATTTGAGGACAATCAGCTCATAATAGCTGGAGAGAAAATTAGATTAGGATACTGAAATCTATAAGTCTAATCAAAAGGTTGATGCCTAGCATATATCAAGTTCTTGAAATTATTCTGTTGTCAATCAATAAAGTTCGGTCCTTGAGTGGCTTTATACAGTTCTGTAGTGAATATTTGATTGAGTGTTTGTTAGCTGCTTGGTTAGATAGTTCTCAATTGGACTCTGCAACCATCTTCTCTGTCAAGGGAGGTGTTGATAGATGTAATAGTTTCTTCCACCACTCTTAGGGGAGTTGAACAAGCTTTACCTATCATTAAGAATGCAATTCTTTCCTTTCAAATGATCCTTTGTTGGAGTATGCAGATGCCACGTTGGACATGAATTCAAAAACATGGACCATGGTCCAAAAAAGTCTTCCTCTAAGAAAGCTGCAATCCCAAGCAAGATGGCTCTTCTATCCCAAGTTAAGAAGGGATGACAAGGATCTTGTTCTACTTGATAGCTTTGCTATATATGTGAATTATTGTTGGATTTGAATGATAAGTTGGTTGGTTAGATTCTAAAACTCTTGCCCTTGTTTTGACAACATCCCTTGTATGGAAACAATGTACTCTTTTTTTAATATCACTTTAATGGAAGAGGGACCCACTTACCTTGCTTATCTATCAAATATATATTACCTAAGTTGTTAGTTTGGGTTCAGATCACAGTTCAAGTTCAAAGTCTAGGGCACAATATAACTGGGTACATTCATACAATATATATTATGTTAAAAAAATATTCATAATAATTAATATGTAATGTCCCCTTTTTTGGATGATATCGTTTATGTTTGGATTAGCCTATTATTGGCCCTTGTAGGCTAAGACTGACGGCTAAAGGGTGCCAGTTGGCAGTGTTGGTGTACGTTTTATCATCCACCGAACACACAGAATAAAATGTCCAAAGACACTCTATCCTCTCTTGAACAAAGTCACCACGTATGCTAAGATTGCGAGAAGATCATATGGCGACTCCAAGGTTTCTTTCGTCAGGTCATGACATGTGGATAAGCTCAATGGGCGTTGTGATTTGCTGGCAATACACAAAGGAACTTACATTAAAGAATTCTTCACAAGTTTGGGACTTAAACGGATTTATCATTAAAAGCTTCTTCGATTGGGACTTTTAGTTTGGATCTCAAAAAAAAAGGCAAAAAGATAAGGGTTTAGAGGATCTATTCTACGCCTAGGAATTCAAGAGACAGTAAAGATCGAGTGAAAGGAATAACCACGCTTTGTTTCGCCTCCCTGGGACAACTATGCAAAGTGGGTGCAATCTTCAAAGGGTGTGATTATAATTTTCAAGCCTCGAATGAGACCAAAGTTAAGCATCCACAATAACAAGCTCAGGCTAACTTTACGCATCGAATGAAAGTCATCCATCCGAAGAAAGTATGAGCAATATTTCACCATTTAATCTATACGATCAATCTCGCATTCACTTAACCAACATTCAAAGCAAATTCTACATAATTGTAACCTAATTCTAATCTATGGTAGAAGAAGTTATGCAACCTTGCTCACTACTTGACAATAAAAGTGGTTCAAAGCAAATCATGCATAAGAGCTTTTATTATCGAAAAGTCTTAATGCAACAATTTCATACACTGTCTCCACACAAATGAAAGTGAGAGATCACAAGTTTAAATAGAGTTTTCAAAATCACATGAAAGGCCAAGATAAAAACAACATCAACGGCCAAGATTAATACAACTCAACCCTAATTAGGGTTTCCCAAAATAACATCAGTTAACAACCAGTAAACAAGCAATAACAAGCAGTGAAGTGGCAGTTGGAGCTATCTTCAAGGGGAAGGTGTCTCTATCTTCTTGGGCAGCATTGTGCTCAATGAATCTGGACACAATTGTGACGACTTCCTCCATCGTGACTGGCGGCAGCATGCTTATCCTGAATTCAAGCCCGTCCAAATCCTCAGCACATTTGGCAAAGGTGTTCTCCCAATCCGCCTCCTATCTCACAAAATCATCTCGGATGGACAAGAGGTTTGCCACTTTTGTGAAATCCTACCTCAGAATTGGTCCAATAGTAGAGAAGAAAACTTCCTGAACCTTATGCTTTAACCTTTCCAGCTGCATGTCGTTTTCCCTGACAATCTCTTTGTCAAACACATCTACAGCTATCATATAAATCTTCTCCCGGATTTCTTTAACTTGCTCCTCAACTCTGAGCCCATCTACCTTTGCCTTCTCGAGAATCTCTCTCCGTATTGTCACTGCCCAAAACCAATGGTGAAAATCATAAGCCGCTCCCACAGCAATCACCTTTCCCTCAACCAACTCTTCCTTTGGAACGCTCTTCAATACTTTGAGGCATGGAATGAGCCTCTCGTGAATATCTGGGAGGTTGTTCCAAGTTTCCGCCATGTCAACCAATGTGGAAAGGAAAGAAGAAGTATGTCTGTAGGCGAGCGTCAATCTCTCCATGAACGAGGCTGCTTCCGTGCCCTTGCTTGCCATCCATTCCTGGGCCTCCTTAGCCGTGACCATACCTTCTTCCACACCCTTGGCCATCTCCTGCAAAGAATTGAGAAGAGGAGGAGCTACTGCATCACCCTAATTGAGTGGTTGGGTTAGATGTCGTATATACTCCTTCAGGCGCTTGACCTCCCTTTTGTACTCTTTCTTTTTCGCCACTTCCTTTTCCAATCTCACCTTGATAGTTGAGACGGAATTGTCCAGTTCTTCCACTTCCTGGCCTTTTGTTGTTGTGCCAAGGTCTATAGTGGTTATGGCGTATTCCTAGGGGGTGATCTCATCTTGTGCTTTATCCACTATTGGTACTGCGATATGTATGGAACGGCCGCCGGCTTTGTCCCTCTGAATGGTGGAAAATTTCTTGGAAGGTTTCTTAGTAGCAACCTGTTCCAACCTTGCCAAGAAATCCGCAGTATCATCTTCTTCTTGGACATCTACTGGTGCTTGAATTTTCATCCTCTCCTTCAGCCAATCCGGAATGGTAGGCTGCTCGATACTATCCTCCTCCTAAGCATTCCCTTCATTTGGAATATCCAAGACTCCTCTTAGGGCAGAAATCATTCCCTCTTCGAAGTCACCATTTTGGACTTCCATTTCATTATTCGAACCCAGTATTTTTGTGCCCGTAGGAGATGAGGGCTCATCGTCATCTAACTGGATCGGTTCATTGTCCTTTCCCTAAACTGCAGAAGGTCTCATCATCTCGGCCAAGGATTCATCTACGGTAGCCGCCAACTCATCAATATTTCTAGACGTCGCGAAACGAGATGACTCCATCTTCTGTCGCTTTAGAGCAGGTTCTATGCTTGCAACTACTTCTTTCCTCTTCTCGCCAATCTCAACTAAATCATCATGATGGGATGCACCGGCATTGGAGGAGTATGACTCTGTCTCGCTCAATAAATCATACATGAGCGTCACTCTTTTCTGCCTCAACTCCTGGACCTGATGGTCGACCCACCATTGAGAGTACTTAATCACTGGTCTCATCAATGTTGCCAAATCTGAATGCTCAGTCTTTGACCACTTCACAGAAGGAAGAGGTCGGCTCTCCTTGAAGCACGGCTAGACATAATTTACATCGTCCTGCAATTGATCAGGCACCCGACAAAGTTCGATTGCCCTCATAAAGTCCACTAGCATTCTAGACCATAATCTTCTCCTGACTTCATACTCATTAGCGGTGTTCGCCCAGAAGTCCTCCAATTCCACTTTGTATTTGTATCTCCTCCCATCCATGGTCTGAATATGATGGTGCGGGTCAAAATTGGCCCTGGACTTATAGGCTATGAATGGGTACCACTGGATTTCTAGCCTGGCGCTCTCAGCTGCTTGCGCTAACGAATAGGACTCTAACATATTCCCAATAAAGATTGGGAAAGTAACAGCCACCTTCTTACTTGGCCTCTGGATGTTCTGGTATTCTTCCAACTACCTCAGGACTTCAAGCAAAATCATCCGATTTGTTGGATAAATAGGTAGCTTGTAAGGATTTCCAGTGAATCCCTGGATCCTAACATATGTAAATTTTGGAAACTGGATAAACCAGGATCCATACCTACTGATCAAACTCTTTGCTTCGTGACTCAGCCTCTGATGCGTTCCTCCTTGAAGTGTTCTTGTGATATACATTAGGAAAGCATCGTGCACCCACCTGAAATGAGATTTCTCCCTTAGCTGAAGTTGCGGGTAGCAATCATAAGGCTTGAGTTCATTTTCTCCATTGCCAACTTTGCCTTTGCAAATCAGTCCTGAGTATTTATATGTTCTAGCCAATAAATATACAATGTACGAGCTCATGTGAAAAGACTTGGTCTTTTCCAAATTGGTCAGCTGCTCGTGAAGATTGTCGCTTATCATTCGAGACCAGTTGAACATCTTCACGCCAAAAGTGATTTCATCTATAAAATAATACATCCATGTCTCAAAGTACACGCCTTGTGGATTGTCAGCTATCCTGTTCAACATCAAAATGATATCCTCATAGTCCTCTTTAAAATTTGTCCAGCGTGGCTTCTTAGGCATCTTCTTTGTGGATGGTCTAGGCTTCTCTAGCCATGCCTTATTAACATTTGTGGCGCACAATCCAGACTAGCTGTCATACAATCTCTTGGCGTCCTCCTTGGTTTTGTAGACAGTACGGGAATGTGCTGGGATGCCAAATGCCTCTTGTATTGCTATTTCGCCTAGGTGAGCCAGAACCCTTCCGTCAGGTGCAACAATTTGTCTTTCCTGAGCATTGTAATGGATGGCACATTCTACCATCAACTCGGCACAGTCTATTGCAGGCGGGAATCCGGCTGCTTGAAAAATTCCATTCCTCACCATCCGTCTGGCAATCGGTGTCGGTAGTCCAGCATGTCCATACACTCTTTTCTTGAACTCCGCGAAGTCTACATGTCCCAGATCAATGTCTGCAACATTTTTCCATTTTGAATTCATTTTTGACTCTCGCTGTACCCCTTTACTGGCGAACTTCATTGGCACCTTCTTCGATAATTCTCCCACCGTGGTCATTAACCTCAGAAAAAAAAACTTTTGGCTACGAATCAGATTCAAACTTCAAGAATCTAATCAAAATCAAATGACAAAGTGTGCCAATCTTGCTGAGAAATTCGACTTTCAGCCAAGAAATTCTTCACTTCTTCGAAAAAATTACTTTTTCAGCATAAAATTATTCCTTCCTCTGAGAAAATCGATCTTGCCTGCAGAAGAATTGATCGTGTCTCAACTTTCTTACAATTTCGAGAGATTAACTTCTCTTCAGCTATGTTTGTGAAAGTTGAGTTGCTGAAACTCATTATAATGCTGAAGAATTCTATTTGTTTTAGCAACTGCATCTTTTTCTCTTGATTTTTTATTTGTTTTCTCTTTTTCAAACAAGCAAGTTTCCATTCTTTTTTGAAAAAACTCCATGGCAAGCTTATCCAGGCAAATCTCTTTGATTTTCCAAAAATTCGATTTTTTGCTAGATGTTTATCTTTGATTTTTGAAATTTTGAAAATAACATTAAATTCGATTTTTCCAAGTTTTAATTCATGGCGAATTTAATTTTTCCCATGGATTTTCTCTTTGTCCAACGTAATTTATTTTCTTCCGATACATCTCTGGCGAATTTTTATTTTGTCCAAGGCATTTTATATTTCTAAGTATTGGAAATAAATTATTAAAATGTTAAAATATTTAATTTATTTCCAACCCGTTCATTTTTTGACCCATGGCTATTTTAATTTTTCTCTTTTTTTCTTTGGCTAAATGTTTATTTTCCAAATTTATTTCAATTTTCGTCTAGCCAAGTTGAAATTTTAGCCATCTCGTCAATAAATGTTACGCCAAATCCTCATTTTCTTCTGCCATGGCGGAATTCAAATTGTGTCGAGCACATTTTCTCATGCCGAAATCAGTTTTTCTCTTGCTTGGACGATTTTCTCTGGGCACTTAGCCAACTTCATCAATTTTGTCCTAGGCATCATACTTAGGCGAATTATCAATCTTTTTTTTTTTCTTGTGCTAGGCAGACTTCAACAAGTTCTTTCCATCTTCCATCAAGGCATGGAGGACTTTCTATCCTCCTTGACATTTGCCTTTATTCTCATACTTAGCCAAAATTCGCAATTTCTCCTTTCTAAAGCATCAAGTACTTAGCCAAAATTCGCATTTTCCCTCTTCTTAGGCCTCCATACTTCGACAAATTTCGAATTTTCCTTCCAAGGCATCAAACACTTAGCCAAAATTTTCAATTTTCCCTTTTCTTATGCTAGGCGGACTTCACAAATGTCTTGCCAAGGCTTGGGTGGACTTTGGAGAAGGCTTGACATGTTTTATCTAAAGCTGGGCGGACTTCAAGAGGTCCCTACCGTGTCCCTCAAATTAAGGGCCGACTTCCACAACTTCATGCCATCTTCTCACTAAGGCTTGGGCAGACTTCCTTGCTCTCATGCCACGTCCCTCAAATTAAGGGCCGACTTCCTTAATGGCTTTCCATTCCCCTCTTGATGGCGAACTTTTCCTCTTCACCTTCCCTCCTTTCTAGGGCGGACTTTGTTAATGGCTAGACATTATCCATGGCAAAATTTCTCAGTTTCAACTAATTCCTCATAGTTATATAGGTTGATTTTTAGTGATTTTGCATGCTTTGGCTGATTTTCTGGAATTTTTGCTTGATTTTTGTACTTTTGGTTGTTCTTAGATTTTCACTTACTTTTCCATGCTTTTCCTATTCTTTATTTCAATTTGTAGATTTTCAATGATTTTTTCAATTTTGGTTCACAAAGATGGAAGCGTTGACAGGTGACGGGTTGACTCTACAAAATAGAAAATAAAATCTAAAAAATAGGAACCATTTGGTCAAAAGTACAAAAATAGAAAAAGCTGAAAAATAGCAGTCTAAAAGTAGGAAGTGTCAAAATTGGCCCAAAGCACAGGCAATCCTTGTCTCCCGGACCTTTTGAGCCCTTCCATGACGTTTAGGCACTGATTCAAGCATGGATTCTCAACTTGGCTTGGATGACTCTCAAAAGACTGACTTGAAACTCTCAAAGAAGTGACCTCATGAAACCGTTGCGTGGAGGCAAAACCCTAAAAACTAGCAAACTACTGGGGGTCCCCATCTACAATGGAGTGATGTGTGAAAAGGTCACAACAGGCAGTGCAGAGGCTTATTCCCATTCTGGAGGTCGGAAGTGTTCAGGATTGCTCTTCGTTTGGTTCAGTTTGGCACACTTACTATTTATAGTAAGTCATCATTTCAGGAAAGTCAGGGTTTCTAATTACAGCAGGGCACCTGGACAGGGTATGATTGCAGTGTTGATCCCTTGCACAACTAGTTTGATCAGATAATGAGGGATTTACTATTTATAGTAAATTAGTGGTTGTTAGAGAGGGACCCTTACTATTTTTAGTAAGGCAGTTGGATGCATAGTGGGAACAATGGTTGACCTCCAGTTTCAGACGAGACAAAGAGATAATGAGTAATTAATGAGATATTAAAATTATAATGGCATTTAATTGCTAATGATTATATTATAAAGTTATTATTTAACTTTATAAAATGTCATTAAGAGTGGGGCCATTATAGCATTAAATGACTTTATGATATGTTGGCATAAGGGGGTGGTGTTAAGATGTATTTAAGACATTGTCATAAATTGACTTTATAAATTGACAATATAAAGTCACTTTAATTCATAAAGCTCTCCAGCTTGTTCGAGAAGCTACTTCATAAAGAGGAATTAAAAAGTAAAGAATGTTTTATCCCACATTGCAAAAAGTACAAGCATTCACCGACTTAAAAAGCTATATAAGCAAGGCTATCCTTTCATTTGAGATGTGTTATGAGAATATGATATTGAAGCTATTTCTCCAGGGTTGCTGTAAATCAGTGACTGGGTTGTTCTGAGGATGAAACCCCTTAGAACCAAGAAGGTTTGGACGGAAACCCATTCCTTCAAGATTGGTGGATTCAAACGGAGTTCACATCTGAATTTATTGGTGAGTTTTGAAATCAATGAACAGTAGTCGTGAACGGTGTTGCAGCTACAGTGATAGTGAACAATACCCGCTTGAACAGTGATTCGCTACAGTAGCATGTCTAAAATCTGAATGTGGGCTTTGTTAGAGGACTTTGGAAGAGGTGTCTGAGATGGATGAGGCTGGATGTACCAATTCTCAAGGGAATTGATCGCAAGGAGGTGTCTATAGCTGCTGTTCGGGCATTTCGGGAACTCCTGTAACTGTTGCAATCACTTCCAGACTGGGTCAATATTATACTAGGTCTGAGTCTATATTATACTGCATCTTTCAACCTTCCTTACACTCAAAATTTATTAATGTTGAGGACTGTTACTGCTGGTAATCAGGAAACCAGTGTGATATGGACTGCTGTGTGTAATCAGAATTTGTTACCCTTATAAGACAATCATAGAGTCTGAAATAAGTATGTAATAAGATGATACCAGTGTCAATACTGCCCAGAATTAAGCATGGTGGACTGTCAAACAATGTGAAGCATCCCTGTTAGTCTTATACACTTTCCCTTGAATATTATTATATCTGACATAAATGTTTGAGTTGTTACAGTCCTGTTAGGATGTTTTTGAGCAGCCTGTGTGGTGAAATCAGTTCTATATTGTACTCAGAGAGTATATCCAAATCTGCTGTTTCAATTTTTGTCTTGTAATGGCTGTGTAATGGCTATGCTAGTGTAATGTGCCTAGAGCAGAGATCTTAGCATTTAAATGCTGCTACAGATCCTAGACAACAAGTACAATATTTAAATATAATTTTGTTCATTGAAAAGAAAGTAATCTGTTGGTGTTTAGTAATTTCTCTTCTTGATGATTACTTTCATTGAATTTTACCAAGTCCATGCATAATGTTTATCATTTTATGATCAAGCAAAATCTATCTAGTGCAAAATCGGAAAATTAGATATCACACCAGGGGTGGTATCTTACATAATAACTATAAATATATGTTTATTTAATTCATAACATATACTATTATGTTAGAAATAAGTAAATAAATTATAATTGTATAAATAATAAATATTTAAAATTTTATAAACGTATTTTTTATTAAATTAATTAAAAATTAAAAATAAACTAAACATATTAGATAAATCAACTACTACTAAATATAAAATAAACATACTATATAAATAAAATTACACAATTCCATCCGCCCTAATTATTTTTAGGCATTTTTTTTATTTTGTACAAATAAAACCAACAATCACACATATTAACAAATAAAATTAACATATTAGCAAATTATTTTCATGAATGTGACTTTTTCACAACCAATGAAGCAACAAAAAATAAAAAATGTTTTGTTCTCTTACAAGTAGCATCAAGTATTTCACAAATAGATTGCCTTTATCATTTTGGCATCAATTATTTTCATCCATGTTTGGAATGGGTGAACCTAGGACTATACCAGACCCAAACCTAAACCAAAAGCATATTTTGGCAATACACAAGGGTAAATAGGAGAACCCGGTAGCTTAGTATATATATGTATATATTCAATTAATTGTAAAGTTATATAATTAATTTATTACATGTTATATTAATATAAATTATAATAAACTGTTTCTTTTAGTTAAAAACTTTCATTTTTTTTAAATTAAAACTAAATGAAAAGGATTGTGTAAAGGTTAAGAGTGGCAATTTAAATGCAACACAAGGGTCAAAGGTGAAGGTCAACCAATTAAAGAAGTGGAATATCGACAATCATCATTCTTTATATTTATTTTCTTCTTTGTTTTCATTTCACCTACTTCCAAGCAAATAGTAAAGGCAATTTAAAACCTTACAAGCATGAATGAAAAGAAAACTTATAAAGCATAACTGTAAGTTTAAAATATCTGTTAATTTTTTTGGTCCTCCAAGGATACTTTGGTTGTCTCAAGGATAGGAAATGGATGCCCCTACTAAGAGTATCCCTACAACACAAGGTTGTGCTTGGGATGGCCATCCTTGCAAGTGAAACCTATACTGATGGCAAAGGGACATTTCAACCCCATCCCACCATCCTTAGGGCATCCCCTTTCCTAAAACACCTAAAAAAAATCCCAAGGACATGCCTCCAAGGAACACTAGTTCAATAATAATTTTGTTAATTTGCCATTTAGTGTAACTTTTCTTGGAAATGTACTATTTTTGTTTTATCTATGATAAAATTTTGTTTATATTGTTTTAGATTGTGAATAGTCCCATTTCTTATTTTTACATTTCCAACATTACTATATATGTTGTGTTTCAAGTAACTTAATTCAATATAATTTTATCATTGACAAACTTTTAAGCTATTTGATTACAAAGATGATCAATGGAATAGGAAAAAACCTATGTTACATCAAGTTTCTAGGATGTGGACAGCAAGGAATGAGGGGACACATTTCCAAAGATACAGTTTTAGGGAGGGGCATCTTTTAGGGGATAACAAGGTATGGCTATTAACAAATGGGGAGTATTTAAAAATACAAGAAATTTCAAATATTCATATGATAACATTGATAAGACATTCATCCTATACATTTTAGAAACTCGTTATATTAGAGCTGAATTGAGATTTCACATGAGAGTCAACACACAAATTAACGATTGTCAAAATTCCATTGCTTTAATTGTCAATGTACATATATATTATATAAAAATCGCAACAAAATGCCCAAAGGATGTGATCATATATGTATGTATAAAAAAACATTGCTTTTCCATCTAGCATGGCACAAAACGATTTTTATTTATTGCTTTTTAAAACTAGAGTGGGGGTTTAGGGACAACAATCCACAACAAAGCCGAGGCAACACCCCTCACAAGGGCGGAGGGCCAAATTAAAGCCCACACAAACCTTCACGCACATGCCATTTTTAATAATTGTATCGCTTTTAACCAAGCTCCAAGGGTCCTCCACTCCCTTTAAATTTTCTGGGTAAAAAGCATTGGACTCTCAATAAGGGCTTCCCAAATAATCGTAACTCACATGTCACAATAAACCACCAATGTTAGTCAATCTGCACATATTCATAAGTAGGGTCCAATTGATAAATTTTGAAGATGGAAAAAGCCTTGAAATGGGCCTTAAACAATAGCATTTTGAAATTATTTATTTTTATTTTTTCTCGAGTAGAAAATGTTTGCTCCCTCTTATTAGAAATTTTGATGGAAACAACAATATAGGTGTATGAGAGTGAGATAAACTTTCCATGGCTGTTGCCATTCCTTCAAAATGCAATACATCATTTTCTTTTCAAGAATAAACCATTTTATGCTTGTTGAGTTTAGATTTCATCTTATGTTCTATCACCACACCTATTACTAGGATCAATTAAAAAACAAACTCCATACTAGTAGATGATAGTGAGAAAGCATATTTAAAATTAATTGGGAAGCCCTTATTGAGAATCCAATTTTTCAAGACATCCCCAAAATGTCCCCAATACAAGCACACCTCCAAAAGGCCAAGGGACACATCCTTGTGTATGATAGGAAAAAACTCAAGTATAAAAGAGAATGTGTCTTCTTATTACACAAAACAAAATCTTATAAAAGATTATTTAGGGAAAATGAACATGTTAAATGGCAAAATTATAATGTTAGCTATGCTCTAAAAAGACATTATCACTAATTTATAGGGAAACCCGGGGACGCGTTCCCTCCCCCCCCCTCCCCCAAAATGCCCCGTCCCCGTCCCCGTCCCCAGGACATCCCGGGTACAAGGGGACGGTCCCCTTTTTTGCCAAAAAATAGGGAACCGTCCCCAAAACAGGGGGACGTCGTTGACATGGGTTATGCTGTCAATGGCATAACCCAGTTCAACATAGCATAACCCATGTCAACTTTGACCACATAACCCATGTCAAGATAGCATGCCTTAAAAGAAATCCCTATCAAAAGATAAGCCTAAGACACATTTTTGTCAAAGTTGCATGGACAAGAATACGGATACGGTATCAGATACAAATACAGCCATTTTTGAAGACCCCTAATTTGGATATGATTGGATACGACATTCATAAAAAACATATACACATATATTTAAAACAATTTTCTAAGTTATTAAAGGAGATTTTCATTACTTTAAAAGTAATATAGACACATACTTGTGTTGGAAAAAGACCCGAAAAATGGGTCACTGAAATAGAAAACCATTTCATTTGTCTTCCTCATTTGGTGTAGGTTTTGTTTATACAAAAAAAAATTGCATGAATGAAGTTATTTAAATTTAGGAAGATTCATGCCAGATTTTTTTAAACCAAATCACATAGTATCTGAAGTGGCTGGAAAATCAAAGATTTTTGGGCACGTGTAGGTACGGTATCTGACGTGTATCTATTTGATACAGGTATGGTGGTACGTGCGCTTGACGATGGGCATGAGTGTATCCGGCTACTATGCTTTTTGTGCATTCAAGTATCGTCACTGAAATTTGAAATCAAGGAATCATCTGCTCAAACAAGTCCTTGCACAGGAAATTGTTCCTCATGAATGAATGTTGATGATAATCAAGGGATCACAATTTTATCCTCCCTCTAAGTGATGGTTATGAAGTTCCAACTTCCAATCGTGAAGAGATAGGCGGTGATTTTTGGGCAGAAAAGATATTCAGGGCAATGCCATGAGATTCACATTGTTCGGCAAGATAGAAAGTTGTTCAAAAACCATTGTCTACTTGTGCAACAAGAATGCCACAGCCAACTCTGTTCGCACTACCTCACTAACCAATGAAACCACAACCTCTAACTCTAAATACACACTAAGAAACTGAAAACACAAAGATAAACTTTGAAAGATAAAAACTTATTTTTTATAAACAAGATTGATTGTTGAGCTGGGATGCTCCTGCATCAAGTGCTAAAAGAATGCCTTTACATGTAGGTTCACGAGAGTATATCAAAGTCTTAAAACACTAAAGGCTTGGAGCCTTAATACTGGAATTCCCGTGGATCTGTTAATATACTCATGATGCCTAAAGGGTAGTTAAAAGCAATTTTTGCCGAGACTGAAAAGAAAGCCATCTTCCAAAGATAGCCTTGGTTCATGAACAAATCCAAAATTTTAATGAAACCTTGGACTTCTAATTTAAACCTAACAAATGACCTTCCAAATGGAGTCCAAGTCTGGGTTTGTCTCCCACTTTTCCAAAGTGAACTCTAGGGTGAATCATCTCTGAGACAGACCAGCAACCCCATGGGGAGTGCATTGGAGCAGAAGCAGGGTCTTGAAAGAGACTTGAAACATTGGGAAGAAAAATTATAGCATGATTGTATCCAGATGCATTTATCAAAATTTTATACATGGATAGGTTCTGAAATTTTTAGAAGTTGTCTTTACAAAATAAATGATAAATAAAATAAATCTTGTAAGTGATTACACATATAGAATGACTTTATAAAACATTGGCTTAAAGATAATTTAATTTACTTAAGATAGAACAAGATTGTCCTTGAACATAATAAGGATTACCATTTAAGAATAAAAACAATGAAAAGAGAACTCACTGTTCTGCATTTATGATATGTCGAAGTCGTTGTGTAACATTTGCAGCATCAAGAGGAGCAAAACGAAATCTTGTACACCTCGATTGTAATGCTGGAATGATCTTATGCACATAATTACATATGAGAGCAAACCTTGTGCTCTTGGTGTATTTCTCTATAACTGTACTTGGACACAACAAATTCAAAAGGTGAATATCAAATCATATTCTATCCAGAAAAACTAACTCACAGCACACTCCACTGAGTCTATCTACCACTTTGCTCAGACAAAGAAATAAACAAAGGTCTTATTACATAAGCAAATACTTACTCCTACGCAAGGAAAACTGAGCATCTTTTGTCATGGCATCTGCCTCATCCAATAAGACTAGCTTCACATTTGACTTTCCACTACAAGAAAAAGTCAAAATAATGAGACCACAGTTAATTGCAATGTTTTGATCGGACACACAGCCCTTAAGAATCATAGATGTGCCAATCAATTGACATTCCACCTTTGAAGTAATAAGACTTTGTGCTTGGGGACAATAAACACAAATCAAGTCAGCAAACAATACCATACATATTTGTACTAACACAATAACAACTATTCAATCTATTGAATAATCATCTTAAGACTGAATAACCAACAAAGCTGTACCAATAGTATACGGGCTCTAAGTAGCAAGTGCAAATTACAGATATGTTGAACTGAAAAAATATAATGGCTAACTCCAATGCAGATCTCGTGAAACATCCTATAGTTATTCAATGAAAATTCAAAACCATAATGGTCCACATGCAAACAATATATTGTAGCTTTCAGATCAACCATGGCCTGAGAAACTGGTAACGTTAAGCAGCAAGGAAGAACTCAAAATATAAAAGAAGTTTAATATCTTAGTTCTTTGCAAGGAAACTGAAGAAGCTTATAAAGATCCTCGAGTTATTATATCAGTCTAAATGACCTCATTAGTCATAGATAATGTCAACGTATCAAAAAACATACATGGAAATGAGTTACCAAATATCATCAAAAACTATGGATTACTTGTAATATTACAAATGAATACTAGATAAGATTATCTTAGCTATTTTATTTCTTTCGTGGTAGGAAATATGATGCCTCTACACAAATGTGCCATTCCGCTGCTTCCTTCTAATTTTCTGTCAGGGTTCTTTGGTAGTTTCTCATATTTTAAATTTGTATACTATAAAGTATAATGCCATGACATAGTAAAATTCTTAAGTATGTCTATAGTTGAAACATTGAAAAGAGTATTTATCTATCTACTAATGTCATGATCATAATAGCCTGTCACCCTCTTAAAGAATTTTCAACACATGTTTTCGCTGTACCCAGTTTAAATTCTGTTTCCAATTTCCATGTTAATGTGATCCGCCTTCCCTGAACAAATTGATTGAGAATCAAGGAGAGGTCAAACAACTCAGGAGAGGCTCTGACCCAAGAGCTTCATCATCAAGGCCTACAGCCCTCAGTGTAGCTCTCTCCATAGCAACAAGAGTCTGGCTAAGTCTGATTTTTTGGAACTTTGTACTCAATTTGTAGGTTGACTTTGTATAAAGTAGATTGTAATTGAAACTTTGAAAACTATTAGCATCTAATTATTTGTGCACTATGAAGTCTGCATTGTGCAATGGCATGTAATAAGTGACATGAACATTAATGACAAAAATCTACATTCCACAATTCATAAGCTAAACTCTCAATTTTATTTGTTCTCTATATCTCTAGGCTATTGAAATGTCAAATGACTTTAAATTTAAAAAACAGCAGGTTTTTCTCTTTCTTTCTTTTTTTTCTTTTTGCTTTTTTTTTACTCCCTTTCTTAATCTAATTTTTTCCCAATAAAATCCCTTTTTTTTTTTTAAATCTTATACTTTTGGTTTGCCAATTTTTTCCCCAAAAGATTTTTGCTGCTATGGTATGTATTGCAGAAATGAGTGGAGTGTAATTTAAATGGCACATGTATTTGAGATCAACATGAAGGTAACAGTTCGTGCTTCTAAAGCTTTATGATCTCACTGATGGTGAATGGTCATAGTT
The DNA here is from genome assembly GCA_007258455.2 of Sequoia sempervirens. Classification (NCBI taxonomy): domain Eukaryota; kingdom Viridiplantae; phylum Streptophyta; class Pinopsida; order Cupressales; family Cupressaceae; genus Sequoia; species Sequoia sempervirens. The sequence goes on from VDFB02081411.1 coordinate 23,572, forward strand.
TGAAAAGTATTCAGCACCCAGTTTGCCAGGGATAGCGACGTGGAAGTAAATTTAGTAACATGTAGTCTGCCACATGGTTCGTGTTGAGGATCTCTATGCTGATTTAAATAGCACCAGTCTAGTCACTTGATATCTTATGCAAACTGCCTTATTAGTTATTAGTATAGAGAGATATAGATGGTTTGTATGAATAATTCTAAAGAACATCATAAGTATGGGTATCCTGTGGCAACATAATTACATCCCTATCAAGAAAAAATGGTTAAGAAAAGGACAGTTAGCGACCTGCCTTTATGTCAGAAAGTGACACGATGGATGAGGAAACTTTGATTGGTTACTGGTTACCTATATCTAATTCCTTGTGAGAGAAGCACATTTGAGTGGGGTTTAATTCATAGCCCTGATGCATACAAATTTCAGAATTACAGAGTGTTCTAAAACTCAACAATTACGTCAAGATAGCCAAGCTAATTCTTTTTGGAGCAGACCCAGGCATTTTATATGAAATCTTCATCAATACTCTACTCAACTCAGTTAAGGCGCCAGATCCATAATTCTCTGGGTCTCTCTTACTCCAGAGCCAAGCTGACTAGATTTTTTTGTTCAACTCGCTAAGCTTATAATGGAGGTTTGACTTTACCAATTTTTGGATAATTCAAACCTTGCTTTGTTCTTTGTTAACCTGGTTCTTGCTGTTTATTCTCGTGCTTTACTGTCATTTTTGGAATAAAATTAACTTTATAGAAAAAAATAGCTATACTAATTGGATAAATTCTATAATTGTTATTTTGATGTAAAATTCAGCCTTAGGCCCTGATATATTAAGAAGTTAGTTTTCCCTTTCAACTTCTTGTTTTATGGATTTTTATTCCTTATTTGATTTTTGATCTTGCTGCACTTTTGGTGTGTTAGATTTTACAGCAAGCCATTAGCTGCTAATTCGCTTTTTATAATGTACAGTCAGGACCCTGGTGTATCAATTGTATTTGTGATCTACTAATTAAAAAGGCTGCAGAAGAGGGGGAAATGATATACCTAAAACTGAAGCTCTGGGTGCTTGCGAAATCTTGAATTCGCATACGAACAACATCAATTCCTCTGTCATCAGAAGCATTCAGTTCAAGTATCATGTTCTGGTACTGACTCCCATAAAGCTTCCGTGCCATGGCCAGCACAGTAGACGTCTTCCCAGTTCCAGGCGGACCATAAAGTAGAAGATGAGGCAGCCTGTTCTCACTTGTCAACCTATCAACTTCATCATCATTGCCCACACAGAAATTAAAATAATGCCAGCATTCTTAAACCCTAAAACAGAATACCAACCACCTTATCACTACAGTAAGTAAAATTAATGTCAAAATACTTTAAATAACTAGACCAAAGCCTATATCACCACAATAATAACATTCATATTAATAGCATAATGCTTTCACATTCCATGCCAATGAATGAGAAAAGCTTCAGGAAAAGCTTCTGCAAACAAAACACACAGTTTTGTCGGAAAGTTTTTCTCACTCACTAAAATTCATACTATCAATCATCTTCATTAGCAATGCAATAATTTAAATAAAGCAAGCATCCTTAAATTCTCTAAATCCTAAAATACATAACCAACCCCTAAATCACCACAGTAATCAAATTAAAGACAGCAATTGTTAAACAGCAAAAATTGCAAAAGACATAACCCAAATCCTAAATCACCGCAGTACTCCATTAATATCAGCGTACTTGAACAGTTAAAAACCCCAAAATATGAGAAAAAAAAAAACTAAACTACCACAGGAAATAAATGAATGTCACCATCCTTAAACATTAAAACCTGTTAAACAAAAAGCCAACCTTTAAATCACAAAAGCAATCAAATTGATATCAGCATTCTTAAACCATTAAAAAAATCTTTAAAAAACAGAAAAGGAAACAAACAAACAAAAACCTAAAACGCCATAATAACTAAATGAATGTTGCCATCCTTAAACGCTACAACCCCTAAAGCACGAGACCAACTTATAAATCATCGCAGTAATCACATCATTATCAGCATGCTTAAACTATAAAAGAATAAAATTAATTAAATAATTAAATATTTTCTAAAAACCAAAGCCTTAGTCAATGTCAACCATCCTTGAACTCTAAAACTCGTAAGATACAAGACCGAGTGTACTCACTGTGAGCATCATGAAACACTAAAATACGAAACATAACCCTAATTCAAGACAGCAATCAAATGGATTTCAGCATTATTAGGGCCTGAGTCATAAAAAACCCTTACCAAACACAAAAACCCTTTCAAAACCCAAAACCATTTTTTCATTAAAAAGAAAAATACTTAGAAAACCCTAAATAACCACCGCTTGCATATCTTTCTTACTTGTTTCAATGATATCTTTGTGGGCGGCAACGTCTGCGAGGGATTGGGGACGGTATTTTTCAACCCAGGGAGCATTCCTTTTATCGGGGGCGTCGTTCGCGACTTTTTCTTTGCCTCTGTTGAATTTGGGGGGAGAAAATTGCTCATCGATTTCCATAAACGCTGTATCCTCCATAACTGCTGCTTATTAAAACCCGAGTGAAAAGTTGATGCTGTGGGTAAAGCAATAGCAGAATGCTCCAGCACAAGAGCAGACGATGGAAAATGGCGCCAAAATATAAATAGTGCAAGAATTAAAGAATAACGTCCAAATACGAATGCTGCTAAATCTTCTCGTTAATGTTTGCTAATCCAAATTTTGTTTACAGTTTGCCCCCGAAAAATACTATTTCCTATTTTGTGGATAGCACTAGAAGAAAATAAATGCTTTCACATTAATTTTAAGAGTGAGTAAATAATGAAGCAAAAATAATAAAAATTAGGATTTTGAAATTGCACTAGTAATAGACTAGCACTTGCATTTTTTAAGGATGTAAGGGATGCGTCATAGGTTTGTCGGCCTGAAAGTTGTGCTTGCAAAACAGCTCCGGTAACTTGTCATAAAGAAGTTTCACGCACTCGTTAAACAAGTTTTGCATTAAAATGTGGACTGGGAAGTCCACTTATAAAACAACCTATCGACTAACAATGTACTCCTTTGAATTAATGTCAATCTTACTATTAAATGTGATGGATCTTCTCCAATGTTCAATCCTTCTCGCATTTGTTCTTAAGGTATGTGAAAGACATTTTCATGTTTGAAGAGAGGTTTCTTTGTGTTATGCAAAATTATGACTTGGTAGTGGTATGGCTCTAGTGGGAGGATTGTTTCCTTTGGGTGATGTTAAGTTCGACTCTACTATGTAATGTGTTTTTAATTCCTTCATTAATGGCCTGCAAACAGTTGTGCTTGTGTTGTTATCAACTCTTTGGTTTCTCATGCAGATGTGTTGGGTGAAACCTTTGTTTCTAGGGGTAAAAAGTGTTTAATGCCCTTTTATTTCTATTCAGTCTTATTATTTTTGGGGTTGTTTCGAGTTGTGAAGAGGATATTGCAAATAGTCAAGGTTCTAACGAAGAAGAAACTGTTATCATGGTTGATGAGATCTTGACTTTTGGGCTTGAGATTTTGCTAATCTTTTTTGGGTGTTGGTTATATATGTTTTGTTTTTATATCTTCTTAGCCTACTTTTGTTTTTTTGGGTTGTCTTTCACAAGTAGGTGCTTGTTATGTAAATCCTTTTGTAATTATGTTTTGTAAATAAAGTTCAGGTGTTTATCACTTTTATGCAACAAAAAAATGATAATGTATTAAATGTTGTCATGCCCATAGCTTTCCACTACTTAAACACAACTCAAATCCCATTTCCTTTTATAATAATGCAACCCAAGAGAATTAGATTAAGAAAACACCCTTAGCACTTGTGATGGTATCAAGTTCACGATGTCAACATACGCATCTTGTGCACAATGCGAAGGTGGAATTAGATAACTCTAGCATTGCCTCCTACTATAAAAGTAACTATTTAAACTAAATAAAGAAACATTGAGGAAAAGGAGTATGTTCGTGAATGTGCTTTATGATCTAACGCAGTCATGCCCATATTTTACACCCCCAAATGATAACGTAAACCAAAAATTTTATAACAACTCAAAAACAAAGACAATATTAAAGCAAAAAATTTGTGTGCATCTAATGAAATAAGGTTTATGATGCCATCATGAATGCTCCATATATACCACGAAAAAGGAAATTTATAGCTAAGCCGAAGAGTTTAGTAATAAATCATATTCATGTGAAACTTTTTGAGAAAGCTAAGTGTAAACCTAAGGCTTCTATTATCTAGATTAAAACTTTAAGAAAGAAGAGTAATTAGATATTCCTATTAACTATTTACCCATAAATGCACTAATAGGCATAATCGAAAATCAATAATTATGCAACTATATAAGTAATGTTTACAACAAACTCTATTTGTGTGAATCTATTCATTCTAAAATCAAAAGAAATGAATATTACTAACTTAAAGTTAGATATTGAATTTCTTTTCTTTTATATTCTTAACTAGTTAATTAATACTTGATCATTCCAATCAATAACTTAAAGTTATCATTATTAAATCCAATTGACTCAATTTGAATATTAAACTAAGGTTGAAATCAAAGTTTATTAAGAAAGCAAAGAGATTATTAACAATCCTACATTATTGGGAGATTTGAAAGATGGCGCTAGGTGAGAGTTGTTTGGGAGAAGTTCAATGGGAAAGAGATTTGAAAGATGATGTTGTGTGGGATTGTTTGGCCGTGGCTTTGCAGGGGAAGGTTGGTCCGTTTGACCCCTTTGCACCTTTTGTGGTGCCGCCTCCTGCTCTGGTTGCTGGTGGCATCCCTTCTGCTGGCCTAAGAGTCACTTCAGGGCTACCTTTGGAAGTCCTTTTCTGAGATTGTTTCAAAGGATGGTGCTCAGACTCCTACTCTGGCTAGGGTTAGGCCTTTTCCCTGTGCCTGTGCTTCCCCTGTTGTGGTATATGGACCTAAGATTACTGAAAACAAGGATTACTATTTGAAATAGGGTGTGGTCTATAGGTTTAACGGCTTGTGGCCCTCCCTTCCCAATCTCCATGACTAGGTTTCTATCTCTTGGAAGCCTATTGTCTCTGGGAAAATTGAGCTCTATCCCAACACAAGGGGGTTCTTCTTAGCAACTTTCGCCTCTGCGGAGCGAGATAATGTGTTGTACAAGGGGTGGATGTGGGGTATTCATTTGTTGTCCATCAAGCCTTGGTCTCGCTCTTTCAATCCTCATACGGAGTCACTAAATACCAGACCAATTTTGGTCCTACTGTCGAATATCCCTTTCTAGTTTTGGGAGGAATCATGTTATGAAGCTATTGGCAATGCCATTGGATGCTTTTTGATGGTGGACTCTACGACTTGGGAGCTTGGGCATACTACGATAGCTTGTATTTTAGTTGATTTGGACATCTCCAAACCTCTCCATGGTAATGTGGTCTTATTGGTGGAGGACAAACCATGGACGCAACTACTGGACTATGAGGGCCTCCCTTTTCAGTGCAAGAGATGTTTCTCCATTGGTCATTTGACCTCTGGTTGCCCTCATGCCCACCACAAGGGTGCTACTATCTAGTGGAAGGATGCTCTCACGAACTATCTCACAGTGGGTTCTCCTTCTTCGGATGGTTCATCGAGGAGGGCGACCTATTGATTCATGAAAGTATGTGTCTTCCAAACCTCTTGGGCTTGCCTCCTACATGGGTTCATTGCCTTGAACTATTTTTAGATTTGTTCCGGGAAGAGCATGCTCGACCCTCGTTTGAATACTTTCAGTTGGTCCTTGATTGCTTCCGACTCTCTTTTTGTGCTACCGACTCCTTGTGACCATTGCATGATGGTTGTTGAGATCACTCCTCTCACCTGGCTCGGTGGACTTGTTGCCGAGTCTACTTGAGTACGACGTGCAAAAGCCAAGAAGAGACTCCTAATCATCACTGCTTGGTCTAGGAATTGGGGTCAGATTAGTCCCCTCAGGTTTTGGGGTTATCTAGTCCTCTTCTATTGTTCGACAACTATCTGTCATCTATTTCTATGTGTGGCTTGTCTTCTTTTCCTAGTTCATTCATGGTTTGAACTAGCTTCTTCTTTCCCCTGAGGGGATTTTTGTGTAAAGGGTATAATACCCTGTAAATATAACTCATTTAATTTAAAACAATCCTACATTTGTTGGAAAAATATTATGTCTCTATTCCAAACTATTTCTTTCTCAACATTTTACTTTTCTAAATTGTAATTACAAAAAAAAATTAATATCAAACAATATATATTTATATTTTTTAATTAAACTAATTTAGAACTAATTATTACTAATTAGAAACTAACTTGTAACCAGTTAGAAACTCTTTAAATGTTGCAACTCTCATTGGTTTTCTTTTTAAACTCGCATTCTAGATCATTTGTTCTTCAAACCCATGGAGGTCAGACACCCAAGTTGCACAGTTAAGGAAGATAAGTTTTTCAAGCATAAACTGCAAGAAGTCATCACCATCAAAAACCACTCCATCAATATCTCAATCGGGATGAAGGTTGGCAGTTAAGTCTAGCTTGGCACCCCCTTCTAAACTACATCCATTCCAACCCTTCCTCCTAATTGTTTTCCCTCTCGCCTTCACCATCACCCGCCTTTCCTTTCCCCCTATATCTTTATCTTATGCTCCTTTCCATTTGTGCAATCTAACCTTTTATTTTTCCTATCTTTTCTTTATTGACTTTTCCTCTTCTGATTTTCCTTTGTCTTTGCAATGGTTCTTTTCTACTTGCCCCGATTTTCTTTCTTATATTTATTGGTTTTTTCTAGTTTATTTTTCCTTTTGTGGCTAAGAATGTGTGTTGTTTCAAAGCTTTACTTTATAACTTCATTTTCAATTCGTCATTAAGATTTGATTTTTTTTGTCTATTAATTTTTTTTCTAGTTACTACCATAGGTATAATCTATTATACATATAGTGATAACCTTAATATTCTCTTTCAATTAATTATCTTTAATCAATTACCTATTTAATAGCAATTATTCTTTTATTTTTCAATTATTTTGCTACTTAATTTTTCTTATTATTTGTTTTATTAATTTTTTTATCATTAATTGCTTTTCTTTTTTTCTCTACGTTTGTCTCCATATTAATTAATTTAATTAATCATTTTTTTCTCTTTCATCCTTTGTAGTCTTAAATCTCATGTTTTAAAATTGATATCTAATTAGACTTAAGTTATTTTCTTATATAAACTTATATAAACTAATTGTTATCTCTAATAGTAGAATAACATTAATTAATATCTAGTTTTTATTTTATATAAAAATAGAATATCTTGTTTTTAGTTTTAGTTTTTCATTTAATTAGTTGGATTGAGATATATTAATGCTTACAAAGGAAATAATTACATTAATTAATCATTTTTCTTAAAAAATTAGGAAATACATTAAAGATATTATTTCTTTAATACATTGAGTCAAACCTTTTCTTTTATATTTTTAATTGATCAAAATATCTTAAATAATATGTTATTATCTTAATCTCTTTCATCTTAAATAATAGATTGAGGCAAACCTATTTTATCTATTTTTATTCAAAATATCCTAAATATTATGATTTTATCTTCATCTCTTTTCTTTTCATTTTTAAATAATTTCTTCATTTGATCATACTTATATTCTAATATTGTTAAATTTATTTATATTCAACATAACATAGTTTTTTTCTTTTTAGACTTAAACCTTATCTTTATTGATTTTCATTTTATTTACAATTTTCATGTATATCTTGCTCCTATATTTATATATGGTATTATTATATTGATTTCTTTATTTTTTAAGTCTTTTCTCTTAACTCTTCCACCTCAACTTTTATTAAGACTTGTTCTGCAATCTCATTTCATTTCTTCCTCTTCTTGATGATGGATCACTAAGTGTGATCCAAAACTTCGACAAAAAAACATACACAATTGAATCCAAAAGCTAAATAATGTAGTGTTTATATGCTCACTTATGTAGTGTTTTGTATCTCTTATCTTGATCTACATTTTTTGGAGGTTTATTGATTCTAGCAGGCACTAGTTCATCTTTGACAAAGTTTACAACTTCAACGTGCTTCAAGAGTTCTTCATCATCATGTTCCTATCTTCATGTGACATCTTTTCAAGAGGTCTTATCCTTCTCTTTCTCTCTTTTGGCGAGGAGTTTTGTTCCCATTAGGTTTTTTCATTTTTCTCTGTTTGTGAGAGATCATTATTGTTCACGAGTACCTTATCAGGCCTTGTTGTTGGGACTCATCATTTTAGTGTTTCTAGCTTACTCCCTAAGTATCGCTTAAGGGGTGTTAGTGTAAATAGATTCATTATCATACCTAGTTAGCTAATCAACTTTATAAGATTGACCTATTCACACCTAGCTTACGCTCACTTAAAGGTTATCTAGACTTTGGTCTCACCTCATGTAGATTTTCCAAGTGTCCCAACACTTGTCCATAGAGTCCTAAACTCGTTTCATACTTGGAGAGGTAGTTAGAATTTGACTTCTACCTTCTCACCTCTTTGTCCTTCTCTTTACAAGCAAGGCTCATTTCTACACTTTACAAAACATCTCATTCTTATGATGTTTTCTCATTTTGCATATATGTTAATTTGTGGATTGTTTTGAGTTTGCAAGCAAATCTTGGCTACTCCAGCAATTTCTTCTTATGAAGAGTTGTTAGAAATTATTGAGCCAAGGAAGAACTATTAAATGAAACATTTTATTCCATGATTTTTTATTTCATGGTTTTCACATCAATAAACTAAATTTTGTATTTAATGCATACATGTGATGAATCTAAATTGTGCTTCATATCACTAGTTTTTTATGGTAAATAACCTTGTTTTTCATATCATGGAGTGGATTTTTAATCTATGCTAGTAATTAAATGTTTAGTAAGAGTTAATTCATGATCTAAAGACCTTCCATTGAAGATTGCACTATCTTTTATGGAGTTGTGAATATTTTGGTTAAGTAGAAAAAAATTAATGTCTATTTGTACATCTTAGGCATGACAATAGAAGTTCAAGATTTAGATACAGGATATGTTAAAAACCTTTTTCTTCCCACCCTAGTTTCTATATTTTTTATATCAATGGTTAATTTAGATTAGGCAAAAGCATCAAGAAATATTGAATATCAAATGATAGAATAATATTTTCAGCCATAAGTGTTTTTAGATTTATCAAGAAACATCACACTCAAGGTTAGGGTTTAAAAACATTTCAATATATTTTAGATATAACCCACTTAATAAGATTATAGCAAGGCCATATTTGTGACGCCCTTTGTTGAAACAACAAAAAATCACGAACAACTTAGTTATCCAACAAGTCAATACTTTAATATAGAGAACTTAAGGTGGTCAATTTCCATTTGGGAATTGATTCCTTTTAGGAGAGGTGTGAGTTAATCTTGAATTTTCACTTGACTTAAGAAGTGTGTCAAAACACATCAATAGGACCTAGAGAGTTGGAGAGATCAAATAGTTTTGAAGAGGAGGTAGAACTTCCACCTTAGCTCTTAAGGAGGTCCACTCAACAAAGACAACAAATGGAAAGGAATAACCCTCCTTAATAAAGATGTAGTCTTTTGTTTCTTAATATTATTAACGAGATTATAGCCATGACAAAGGAGGTGGATATGGATGAGGGGATGGATACATTCAAGAATAATAACACATGAAACTTAATTTTATTGCTTGATGGATGAAAGCTTGTTAAATGTAAATGGGTATTTAAGAAGAATTTGATCTTGGATGGAAGTATTGAAAAGTACAAGGCAATATTGGTTATGAAGGATATTGGACTAGATTGAAGGAATATACTTGGTGAGATTTTTTCCCTACTTTCTCAGCTAAAATATATCAAGCTCTTGTTATGTGTAGTAATGGATTTTGATTTAGAGATAGAACAAATAGATTTGAAGACAACATTCCTACATGGTGACTTAGAGGAAGATATCTACATATGACAGAACCAAATACTATCTATAAATAAATATCTAACCATACCTAGTGAGTTAGAAGAAATGGTTTTGTGTGCCTAATGCTAACATTGTTGGGAATTTGATGTATGCCATGGTCTATACTAGACAAGACATTGCCCAAGTATTTAAGAGGGCCTTTAAGTATTTGTGGGGTAATTTTAAATGATCTATTTGTTATTATGATAATTATATATAGGACTTGTTATCTCTTAAGCTTGAACCCGAACTGAGTTGTAAAACTCAGTTAGCTAGAGAAACATGGAAACACTTCTAGGTTGTGGGGAACCTAATGATTGAAGTGAATCTTCAGATAGGCCAACTTCCTAGCCGGTAATATCACCCTAAAACTATTGATCTTTGAGGAAAAGGGAGAAGGAGATACATGAAATAGAAAAATTGAAAATTAAAATTTAAGTGATACACCAAACTAACAAGGATAATGAAAATTAGAAACTTTAACACTAGGCTTTAAATGACAGGAACTAAGTTTGCACAATTCATTTATGTGTGCTTTTGCATAAGTGCTTCACTAAGAGGACTGAACACAAAAAACTAACTAAATGGAAGGTTAACTTCACAATCAGCAAGCAAAATGCATTTTTGACACAAATAGTAATCTGCTTAAACACACTATTTGCAGAAAGGTATAACTTATGAGACAAATCTAGAAGGAAATTATGAAAGGTTTCACAAAAAGCTTGATTGAATCATTTAACATACACAAAGTTGCAAAGAAAAAAAAGGCAAAATTTTTATTACCAGTAATAACCAAGGTATCATTTGTATTTCATATCCAAAACGAGTTACAAAGCATGCTCAAACTGTCAAAGGATTGCAAAAGTCTCTATCTCCAAAAATTGCATAAGAAGAACTAATTACAATTGAGTCACACAAGTGACTATATCCAACTCCAACTAAGATCCACCAAAATAGGATCTACAAACTCTTGAACTTGTGTGCCTCCATAAAGCCCAAAATCTAACAACTAATTCTACTCCAAAGAGGCTCCAAATGGGTGAAAAAGTCAAATTTGACTTTTTCAAACATGAGGGCACATGAAAATGGGCCCAAAAAAACTCCAAATTGTTTCAAAAAGCACAAGAAAGGCTCCTACATGTTCTCCTCATGTTGGCAAACTACAAAATAACCTTCCTAGATGCTTGTAAAAGCATAAATGAAAGCATATCTTCATCTCTCCATGTGTTGAAAACCTCCTATCACTGCATTTATTTTGCATTTGTAAATAGCATTTTTCAAATTAAGTGATTTATAAACATCACTTAATTAAATACTTTACATCTTAAAAAGAAAATGCAAAAATAATAGTAAACTCCTTCAAAGATTTGAAGACTCCACCTTATGGAAAATTTGCTAAGGTATGAACATAATCTCTTCTAACCCACGGGCCCAATAGCTTTTACATGCATTTTACATAAATCATGACAAAAAAATGCCATATTTCATCGACATATATTAGGGTGACAAACCCTAAGTAAAAACCAATGTAAAAGAAATAAAAGTAGCACTTCATTTTTACTTCAAAGCTTCTTGAAGAAGCTGAAAACGTCGTCGAGGGTTTCTAGGAAGCTCTGTTGAAGGTTATCGTAGTGTATTATGTAGTTGCAGATGCATAAAAGCTTGATAAAACTTTGCTAAAGCTCAAGGTAAACACTTTTGAAATATTTTTGTGATTTTTTACTCATTCTCTATAAATAAAAATGCTCGAAACTGAGCCTTTTCATCATAAAATATGAATGAAAACATTTGCAATCTGTATCCCCGTGCTTTTCATGTATATCAGTATTTAGTCTAGAGAAAATGAAACATTTTTGTAAAAGATTATGATATTTCTTCACTATAGGCTGCGGCCTCGTGATTTCCTGTTGATTTTTAAAAATATGTGGAAATATCTCCTTTTCTCTTTGTGCAATTCCATGTGCTCGACTCCCTTTCACTTAAAGCAAAATATTTTTAAGAGATTTTCAAAATGAGCCACAAGTCGTGGCTTCTCATCAGCATACTAATGTATTTTCCTTTGTTGCTTATTTTATTTCCTTCTGACTGTCATAAGATCTTTTACCTCAAACCTAAAGATGTATCTTTTGTAGAGTACTTTGAAGCATACGCAATAAACCTAGTCTTTGTTTTTTTTTGAGCTATTTTCCTGAAGGTCGAGCTCTGCTCTTTATGGTCATTTCTGGAAACCTTATATTTGCAGATAAGCTTTAGACCCTTAAACTTGAAACTGTGAATCTCAAGAAATAATTAATACCTTATGTGAATCTCCAAGTGCAAACTGAGAACAAATAAACTATACAAACTTCTTTTGTGCATTTGTATCCTTGCTCAACTTACATCAGGCCAGGATATCTCTACTTAACATCTTGACTAAGCCTTTAGTTCATTTTCTGGAGAAACTCGAGGATAGCTATGACTTTATTGTTGAATTAGTTTACTCATCACTACTCCTTGACGGTGATAAAGAATAGTATGCCTTGATGCATTCATTATATATCATATACACAATGAATATTGTGTTTTGAGTTGAACTTCATGATGCCTATTCCTTTATCATTGTGTACCTTTTGACTTTAATCACTAACATGTTTTAAAGAACACATGCATTGTCCATATGACACTTGACTTGTTATGAATGAAAGGTTCCTTTCTTGTTTAGAACAAGAATGCATCTCATTTGCTATTCTATATTCATAATCAGATATTTGATATTCATTGTCACAGGTGGAAGAAAATTACTGTTCTACTAACTCTTGATATTACTCAAATCTTTGTTAGCATCGTGACTGCTTCTTGCATTTAGTCCATTTGATAGAACTATCTCATGCATTATTATGACAATCAAAATGTCTCATGATTATCTTTAGACATTTCATCATGAATGTGCTACAATCCTTTTTATCTTTGTATGAAAAATATATCCATATTGCTATGCTTTGGTGCATGAACTGTCTTTACTCAAAGATACTATACTTTCCTAACAAATATTGTCGTGTCATTATAGTTGCACCCTGTTCAAGACTTTAAGATTGTCATAAATGCTATGCTATCTAGCTCATTCCCTTTTGAGACAAGTGATCAAACTAGTCATGCAATAGCACATTATTGCATTTCTTTAATTAGTTTTGATACTGAAATTGAACACATTATTTAAGATTTTCTTTAAAACAAATACATGTCACTTATGTCAGTGACAAATATTCCATCATCACAAATGATATGTACTTGCGTGAGTGAATCATAAAGAATGTGTTATCTTTATATGCCTCTTCAAAGCACAACAAAGCACACTGGGCTCAACCCTTGTGGGAGCCACATTTATCCCACATGCTAAAATTTAGTGAATCAAAACAACAACATACTTCTCTTGTATCTGCACATGAAGCAAACAAGTTAGAAAACAAAATGCATGTTTTGGGTGTGTATGTTGATATGATGGTTTTCCTAGACACCTAAAGTATGCAATTTTTTATTTAATGCACATTGAGATAGTCTATACATGTATAGGTGTTGTTCATATGATGTTTGTGATCTTTCCTTGCTTAGAGCATTGCTCTAACACCATTGCTATTGCCAGATGCAGGAACTAGGAACAATGTGGAACTAGGCAGGACAAGCAATTCAAATCAGTAGCAAAACAATACAATAGTGTGGACCAATCATTCTCAGGCAATGACTGGTCACTTTCTTTATATGCACATTTTCCTTTTGTTACTTATTCATGTATATGCTTTTCTTAATTTGCATTGAATAAGTAAAAGTTAATCTCACGGCTTGTGTGCGACAATGAACATTCTTACATTCAATAAAGATTAATTTTTAGAAAGATTTGTGTAAATCTTTTCTCTATTACATGCACTTGTATAAATGCAATGATCTGTTACAATAATCTTGTAATTTTTTTCTGTTTTTTTGTTTATACAATTGAATGTAATGTAGGAAAGCTAATAAAATGTACCTTTTCTTTTAGTTTGAAATTTAAGAGCTCTACCTAAATGAGCTATTAGTGAAATTTAGGTAACATTTCTGGTGACATTTGCTATATGTTTTCCTGCTAAACATGAAGACTAGTGGCCTAGGCTTGTCCATTGGACATGGATTCATTTGGAAAACTCAAAAATAAACCTAGGGAAGACTTGTACATGGTTGTATAACTCATTTGAAATAGATTGGGTCACTTGGAAACTTATTAAAAATAGGAAAACTACAGAAGGGAAACTACTTAACTGTGTTGGAACAACACTTAGGGAATTGAAATTTGCAGCTAAACCTATCCTACACTAAAGCAAGACAAAACTACTTAAACAAAACCATTTATAGGAAGACTAAAATAGCTGCCCCTTCTTCTCAATATGCAGTGATTTGCATGCATAATAGCAACTAAGAACATATGAAACACAAAAATATGTTCAACAAGTTGATGCACTACCTCTTGAAAAAGATAAAGAGATTCAATACCCTCCTTAAATAGATCATGTGTAATTTTATTCAAGAGAGGATAAGTGAGTTGAACATACTCTTGTTTAGCTGCCAGTGCATCTTGAATGCCATCTTTAGTTGTATCTTCATGTGTAGGTACCTTATTGGAATCCATTTGGGCTAAGTACCTGATAGGGAAGCCTCTTGTAAGGGAAAAACTTGAACTTTCCTTGTTGAACTCTTGCTCATGGACTATCGTTTTATCACCTTGCTGGCTGGAAAGGTCTAATCCCTGTGGCTGACTTGGTGGAAAAGTGGTAACTTCCTTAGTATGTTCATGATTTCCCAAATGAACACTCATTCCTTCAATGGAGAATAATGAGATGGCTTCTTCCAACACACTTTCAATCAATACATCAGCCTCTGGCTCTTTTATACACCAGAAAGGAAGTTGCTTATAATTCTCATTATCACTCAAAGAAAGACATTCCAAATCATTACTTTCTTCTTCAATGAAAGAAGACAAAAGTTTAACTGGTGATGCAATCTCAAGCTCCTCTAAACAATAGAATGGAAGCTCCTCTAACCAATTATAACCTTGCAAATCAGGTTCATGAGGCTTCTCCTGTTGTTTCAGCACCTCATCAAGCTTGTAAACCTGTTGTTCCAGGTCACTATGATTGTTAACTTCTTCTGATAGGATTGATTCCTCAACATCCAACTTTGAACAAAAATGTTCAATTATATCTATGCACAACTCTTCATAGAGCTCAACATTAGCTTCCTCTTCAAGTGTTGTTGGTGTGAACAGACCCACGACTTCTTCATCATGTTGAATGAATGAAGGCAACTTCCTATTCAAAACTAAAATTTGATCTTCTCCAACAGTCACTTCCGCTTTGTTTTCCTATTGTTCTATGGGCTCAATTTTGCCATCTTGAAGAGCTTTTCTTTGTGTTAACCAATAATGCTCCATAGCTAAATGCAACAGATTTGGAGTTCTAGTCTCCTCCATATTGAATGAGTTGTGCGGGTCAATGGGTTGCTCTACATCATTTATTAATTCTTGCTTTTCAATTTGAACAGGGGCCTTCTGTTTTACATCCAGAGATTCCACTAAAGATTGTTCATGAGCAACAATAGATTCATTAGACATACATGCTATCTCTTCCTTAGGATGAAATTTTTTGAAACTTGGAATCTCAATTCTTGGATACTCTTTTGGAATGTGAGAAAGTTCAGTAAGCTTGAAACATGGAATTGTATACTCATAAATTTCCTTCTGGAATTGATTTGAAATGTAAGAAGCTAATTGGGCTTCTTTTGCAAGCACCCTGTTTGCGAGCGCTTGCTCATATTGTTGTTTTTGTGCTAGCAACTCCTGTTCACGAAGATAAGCATTGAAAACCAACTCCTCCTGTTGTAGAGCATATTCTTGCTACCTCTCTATCTCAACTAGCTTCTTGGTCTAGTCAAGCAAAATGCACTTGATATTTGCAATCTCAGTTTGCTCATCATTTTGGAGTTGATTAGAATAAGGCTGACAAGATGGTTGTGCAGGGGTGGGTGGGTAGGAAGTATGCTCAAACTGTTGGTTACTTTGAAATGGAGGGTGATAAGACATATCCCCATGAAACATAGACATGTCTATTCATTTGAAATAGGAAAAATGGGATAAAGCATACTTTCTTATTGAAAAACTTAAAACATATCAGCACTTGAAGTGCTGAAACCAGTAGATAACCTCTCCAGAGTCGCCAGGTATGTATTTGAACACCTCAAAAGGCAGAAAACAACTACTGTACACACCAAACAATAGTGAATTAATGGATAAAAGAACTGAAAACCAGTTCGTTGTCCCACCGAGCATGCCAAAAAATTGTTCTCTTAAGCTTGCACCCGAACTGAGTTGTAAAACTCAGTTAGCTAGAGAAACATGGAAACACTTCTAGGCTGTGGGAACCTAATGATTGAAGTGAATCTTTGGATAGGCTAGCTTCCTAGCTAGTAATATCACCCTAAAACTATTGATCTTTGAGGAAAAGGGAGAAGGAAATACATGAAACATAAAAATTGAAAATTAAAATTTAAGTGATACACCAAACTAACAAGGATAATGAAAATTAGAAACTTTAACACTAGGCTTTAACTGATAGGAACTAAGTTTGCACAATTCATTTTTGTGTGCTTTTGCATAAGTGCTTCACTAAGAGGATTGAACACAAAAAACTAACTAAATGGAAGGTTAACTTCACAATCAACAAGCAAAAAGCATTTTTGACACAAATAGTAACCTGCTTAAACACACTATTTGCAGAAAGGTATAACTTATGAGACAAAGCTAGAAGGAAATTATGAAAGGTTTCACAAAAATCTTGATAGAATCATTTAACATACACAAAGCTGCAAAGAAAAAAAGGGCAAAATTTTTATTACTAGTAATAACCAAGGTATCATTTGTATTTCATATCCAAAACGAGTTACAAAGCATGCTCAAACTGTCAAAGGACTGCAAAAATCTCTATCTCTAAAAATTGCATAAGAAGAACTAATTACAATTGAGTCACACAAGTGACTATATCCAACTCCAACTAAGATCCACCAAAATAGGATCTACAAACTCTCGAACTTGTGTGCCTCCATAAAGCCCAAAATCCAACAATTGATTCTTCTCCAAAGAGGCTCTAAATGGGTGAAAAAGTCAAATTTGACTTTGTCAAACATGAGGGCACATGAAAATGGGCCCAAAAAAACTCCAAATTGTTTCAAAAAGCACAAGAAAGGCTCCTACATGTTCTCCTTGTGTTGGAAAATTGCAAAATAACCTCCCTAGATGCTTGTAAAAGCATAAATGAAAGCATATCTTCATCTCTCCATGCGTTGAAAACCTCCTATCACTCCATTTATTTTGCATTTGTAAATAGCATTTTTCAAATTAAGTGATTTATAAACATCACTTAATTAAATACTTCAAATCTTAAAAAGAAAATGCAAAAATAATAGTTGACTCCAAAGATTTGAAGGCTCCACCTTATGGAAAATTTGCTAAGGTATGAACATAATCTCTTCTAACCCATAGGCCCAATAGCTTTTACATGCATTTTACATAAAACATGACAAAAAATGTCATATTCCATCGGCATATATTAGGGTTACAAACCCTAAGTAAAAAACAATGTAAAAGAAATAAAAGAAGCACTTCATTTTTACTTCAAAGCTTCCTGAAGAAGCTGAAAATGTTGTTGAGGGTTTCTGGGAAGCTCTGTTGAAGGTTATCATGGTGTATTATGTAGTTGTAGATGCATAAAATCGTGATAAAACTTTGTTGAAGCTCAGGGTAAACGCTTTTGAAACATTTTTGTGATTTTTTACTCATTCTTTGTAAAATAAAAATGCTCGAAACTGAGCCTTTTCATCATAAAAAATGAATGAAAACATTTGCAATCTGTATCCTCGTGCTTTTCATGTATATCAGTATTTAGTTTGGAGAAAATGAAATGTTTTTGTAAAAGATTCTGATATTTCTTCACTGCAGGCTACGGCCTCATGTTTCCTATTGATTTCTATTGATTTTTAAAAATATGTAGAAATATCTCCTTTGCTCTTTGTGCAATTTCATGTGCTCGAATCCCTTTCACTTAAAGCAAAAGATTTTTAAGATATTTTCAAAATGAGCCACAGGTCGTGGCTTCTCATCAACATATTGATGTATTTTCCTTTGTTGCTTATTTTATTTCCTTCTGGTCATCATAAGATCTTCTACCTCGGACCTGGAGATGTATTTATGTAGAGTACTTTGAAGCATATGCAATAAACCCAGACTTTGTTTTTTTTTTGAGCTATTTGCTTGAAGGCCGAGCTTTGCTCTTTATGGTCATTTCTGGAAACCGTATACTTGTAGATAAGCTTTAGACCCTTAAAATTGAAACTGTGAATCTCAAGAAACAATCAATACCTTATGTGAATCTCCAAGTGCAAACTAAGAACAAATAAACTATACAAAATTCTTCTATGCATTTGTATCCTTGCTCAACTTACATCAGGCCAAAATATCTCTGCTTAACATCTTGACTAAGCCTTTAGTTCATTTTCTAGAGAAACTTGAGGATAGCTATGACTTTATTTTTGAATTAGTTTACTCATCATTGCTCCTTGATAGTGATAAAGAATAGTATGCTTTAATGCATTCATTATATATCATATACATAATGAAGATTGTGTTCTAAGTTGAACTTCATGATGCATATTCCTTTATCATTGTGTCCCTTTTGACTTTAATCACTAACATGTTTTAAAGAATGCATGCATTGTCCATATGACACTTGACTTGTTATGAATGAAAGGTGCCTTTCCTGTTTAGAACGAGAATGCATCTCATTTTATATTCTATATTCATAATCATATATTTGATATTCATTGTCATAGGTGGAAGCAAATTACTGTTCTACTAACTCTTGATATTACTCAAATCTCTGTTAGCATCGTGACTGATTCTTGCATTTAGTCCATTTGATAGAACTATCTCATGCATTATTATGACAATCAAAATGTCTCATGATTATCTTTAGACAGTTCATCATGAATGTGCTACAGTCCTTTTTGTCTTTGTATGAAAAATATATCCCCATTGATATGCTTTGGTGCTTGAACTGTCTTTACTCAATGATACTGTACTTTCCTAACAAATACTGTTGTGCCATTATAGTTGCACCCTGTTCAAGACTTTAATATTGTCATAAATGCTATGCTATCTAGCTCATTCCCTTTTGAGACAAGTGATCAAACTAGTCATCCAATAGTAAATTATTGCATTTCTTTAATCAGTTTCTATACTGAAATTGAACACATTCTTTAAGATTTTCTTTAAAACAAATACATATCACTTATGTTAGTGACAAATATTCCATCATCACAAATGATATGTACTTGTGTGAGTGAATCATAAAGAATGTGTTATCTTTATATGCCTCTTCAAAGCACAACAAAGCATGCTGGGCTCGACCCTTGTGGGAGCCACATTTATCCCACATGCTGAAATTTAGTGAATCAAAACAATAACATACTTCTCATGTATCTGCACATGAAGCAAACAAGTTAGAAAACAAAATGCATGTTTTGGGTGTGTATGTTGATCTGATGGTTTTCCTAGACACCTAAAGTATGCATTTTTTTATTTAATGCACATTGAGATAGTCTATACATGTATAGGTGTTGTTCATATGATGTTTGTGATCTTTCATTACTCAAAGCATTGCTCTAACACCATTGCTATTGCCAGATGCAGGAACAAGGAACAATGAGGATTAAA